>PVJD01007573.1:0-82680 GCA_004026545.1 Mormoops blainvillei
GAGGGAGAGGGAGAAAAGCACATGCAAGTGAGTGAGAACTTAACCTGGCCTCTTGTGTCAGTAACCTGCACAGGTGCTACAGGTTTTTATAATCTAGACCACATAGCCTATGTCATCAACCAGAGCAAGGGAGGACGAGAAATTTAATAGCATCTGGCTTTTTCGGCCACCTTACTGGAGAGGAGCCTTGGCTCTCCGCCAAGATTCCTAAGACAGACATTCCTTACACATAACAAAGATTTCAGATACTGGAGGACCAAAAGAATTACCCACTACCTATCTGACATGAATTTTACAATTCCAGTGGGAATACATGTAAAAATGTTTTGTGAATTCTAAAGTTCTAAATAAATTATTATTCTTAGTTCATGGTTCTTCCGTATTTGAGAAGGTGAGATCTGAGATGACCTGGAGGGGACTAGTGTCAGCCAGGGGAGCCAGAAAAACTGCTCTTTTTCCCCATTATCCCATGGAAAACCTACTCTGACCCTGCTGAACTCCATTTAGACTTTGCTGAGTTTTATAGCCCAAGGCAAAACCAGCCAAGGTTTCTTTGGGGAACAAAGTTGTTCTCCACTCTGCTGCCCAAATCATGTACCAAGCTTCTCAAAGCTATAAAAGTGTTTACAGAAAAAACAAATAAGTAGCTCTTGTATATTGATTTTTTAAAATTATTACAATGACATCGCATTAACTTTTCAACATGTAGTGTTTGTCCTTGTATCACTATAAGCATGCGTCTACAGGGTGTTGCTAAAACATTCAGTGTATAAAAGGATCATTCAATTTATTTAACTTATCTAGCAGTTACTTGGGTCTCCCTTCCCCATACACATTTTCCCATTTTACTCCAAATATATGCCAGAAATCCATATGTGTTATATTCATACAGATTTCAGAAACCTACAAATCCTATAAGAAAAATGAAATCCTATAAGAAAAACGTGAATTTAAAATATGAGTACCATTGCTAACAAATATCTCCCTAATCAAAGACAAGGCAAAACAATAACAGATGTGAAGTTATGAGTATTCTGTTTCAACCAGGATGAATTAAACATGAGTTAGTGTCCCTTATAATAGAAATAAGTTTTACAATGGGGATTCTAACAGAAGCTCATAGAAATACAATGGGGAAATTAGATAATGACGAATTGAACCAACTGACACAAAAACAGTATGTATGATGATAAAATGTAAAAGGAAGAATATTCATATAATTTGCAACAGCTTATCCGAATGCCTTTGCATATTTGCATTGGGGTTGCAAAGATTTCAACAAATACAAATGGACACTCCTACAAACACAACAGCGGAAAAAATAGGACTTGTCCCTATATATCCACATTGTGGAATGTGGTTCCACCACAAGGCTGCTGCTTGCGTTATTCCCCATAGAGGGCTGAACAATTTGATACAAATTCAACCTATCTATTAATTAAGTACAGTTGCTGTGGCATCACTACATTGGGAAAAACTACAGTTACAATAACGGGGCCTCCACTGTCCTATAAATGGTGTGCTTTAAAGTATAGGTAAGGCAAATGCAAAAAGTTTAGATGATAAGGAGCTGCTTCTGAGATTGTCCCTTATTTTGGGAACCGCTTTTGCTTCCATTTGAATTAAAGTTCAACAAAGTCAAGTCCTCTAATTCTTAGACTATTTCTCATTCAAATCCCAGTTCCTTCTCAGGTGCTCCATTACCCAACCTTCCTCGATATTCCTTTTGTGATAGGAAAGATGGGAGGATAAAAGACAGAAAAAAAAACAATCAAGTGTTTTTGTTTCAAATATTTCCCATTCTTTGAAAACCATTAAAGGGTCTTGTCATTTATTTAGGAAAGAAAGAAACAAATTTTATGAAAGAGTCTTGATATCCAATACAATTCACAAAAAAGTCAGAATTAAAACTGCTGCACAACTCGAGTTCTAGTTAGATCACCTAATGCAAACTACGTGAACTGGTGCCAAGAGTGGGCAATTGCTAGACACAAATGTGTGCTTCTTTCTCTGCATGATGATAACAGTATGTTAGAGCTACCTGATATGGGGCTGCTGGAGGGTTGGGGAGAAAATGAGAGTCTCTATTTGGTTAATTGGGACAGGCATGAGGGAGGGCGCACAGATCTCATGAAGATGAACCTCCAAGGAGGAAAAACCAACCAAAAGCAAAAAGGTCACACAAAATTCTTTGGCAGTCAGCTAATCTCAGTCCAGGATGTCATCACAAGGTATTTTATCTGCAATTCATGCAAATTCAAGGACAACTAGCATATATAAATTATATGCAGATGGTGTAGGGCTGTCTAAAAATAGAAAGAGGTAAACTCTTCTAACAAAGGTCAGTCTTTTCTAAAATTCATGAGATGGCAGCTTGTGATGAGAAGAGGCGGTGGAGAAAGTGGGGATTCAGGAGATGATGGAACAATTGCAAGCCACCCGCGGCTCATCTCAATTCCTTTGAGCCACTTTCAGTGTTCTATAGGCAAGAGAACTTGCCACAAAGCCCCCACACGGAGCACAAGACCAAAATCCTCCTCAGGGAAGGAGGTTTCTGATGTCCGCAGGCTCTCGGGAGGCGCAGTCTTTTCCTCCTACAGAGAATCTTTCTTTCACAGCACGCTCGGCACTCTCAAGGCTGTCGTTAAAGTGTAAAAACATTGGGAAGCATCTCTTAGCTTATGGCATTCCAGCCTCGAACAGCCCATAGTTCCATGTAGAGAAATGTGAAAACTAACTACCTGCCCTCTAAGAATTAGACTAAAACTTTACCTTATTACCTAATTTTTATCACCCTTAAAATAATATTAATGACGTCGATATCTGTGGCATATTTATGTAGTTTCCAAAACACTATGATCACCTAGTACTCATCCAAATTTAATTAAAATAAACAAAACCTGTTAATACATACTAGTAGAATTGTCTGAGAACAGACACCCAAGCTCCAGCTTTCCCATGCCAACCCCTGATCAAACTATTCCTGAAGCCTTGATTTTTTTAAACTGCAAAGCTTTCGCGGTCCTGTGTCTATCTTCAAGTGATGGTAGCTGACTCCCCAGCTAGAGTGAGCTCTGATAAACAGCCGCTAATCTCACTTGGGTGGCCTTCATTTATTTCCACAGAACAGTTCCACAGTGAAGTCAGATCTATATAATCACTTTCTTCAACAAATGATCTTTGTGACTTGTTCAGAGTCACATGTACATAAGGTAATGGCAACCTTCGTGGACCCATCCCTCCCCTCTCCGGAGAAACAGGGCCCTGGTACCAACACTTGGTAGAGCCAGGCTCTGAGTGTGTACTAATCACAAGGGGGCACCAAACTGGTATTACAGTTCTCCCAAGGGAGTAAACTTACTGAAGCACGTGCTCAACAGAGAAATTAAATTTCTCATCTACTTGACCACAGAGTAATCTATGAAGGTATACAGATGGAGTGGGGGCAATGAGCTCAAATTCTGACTGTCACTTGGTGACATCAGGCACTTCTCCTCCCTGTCTGGGCATTATCTCTAATGTGGGTTGTGGTGAGCAGTAATGAGACAACATGCAGACATGCTGATTTTATTAGAAATTGCTTACATGGCATTCAAATAGAGTCAAAGAACAAGCCCATGGACTTATAGATGTTTTGTTGGGTTAAGTTAAACAGGGACATTGAGATGCTGACATAGCAAAAGAGGCTCCGACGAGCACGTTTCTCCAAGGCCACAGACAGAGAGAACAAGGTTGGGACAGGTGCCGGGTCCCATCTGAAAGCAGTGCATTTTTCCCCCTATATCACTTTGCCTTCCTTGGTGATCTACTGTGTGAGAACTAATCAAATAACTTCTGACCTAAAGGACATATTTTCTACCTATCCACCTTTATCAAGGGTTGCAATTGAAATGAACATCTACCATTGATACAAAACACACACACTCACCTTAAGTACACTGGTACCATAGGCTCCTACTGTAATTAACTGAATTGTTAAAACATAAAAATTTTGATATGTCTGTTAGTTTATAATAACAAAATTTTAACTTTAGTTCCTTAACTTAGAAGGCATTTGATTTGAAGAGAAGGCAACCGATAACTAAATAGCACCTTGGTGATACTAAAATGAACAATCAGCCAGTTTGCAGTTCGATTATATTTTCAGCATGTTCTTCTTCTGGCATCTGAACGGGGGGTGGGGTACATAAAACGAGAGCTCTTTTTGCCCCTCAGTTTGCCTTCTCATTCAGCATTTATTATGAGTGTCCAATCTGGCAGATCACATTTGAAAGTCTTGGATGCCTTGTCTAATGGTCTTCAATAACACAAATAATCCCAGCATTGGCCTCTCAAGGTCTTCCTGCTCTAAATTTTACATATGTCTAGGCACCAGAAAACCAGAGAAAATATAAAGGTCCAAGGTGGAGGTCAGAGGAGAAGATTAAAAGAGAAAAGACAAATAAATACACCTGTCTGGAAACCCTGCTTAAATGCTTTATCCATTATTTAAAAAGGATACTTGATACTTATCTCTATCCCTTACTGCAATTGCCATCTGCTTTAGAGGCCTCAGGAGTTTGTGAGTTTGTTTTTTAAACAAGATATTTAAATTGAAGCAACGATCAATTATTCATGTCAATAGTGCATTGGATTAGCATAAATTATACCCAAATCCCATTTTAACCTATAGCATCAATCAGACCCTTTATCTAAACTGTTACTGAGGACCCTAAGTAGAGTAAGTCCCCAAACCCTTGAGGAGAACACACTGAAACTGACAAAGAACAAAGGGGTCTGAAGACTGAATTACCATGATCATAAGCCCCAGAATAATGAACGCGGTGCTTTATAAAAATGAATATTTATACTTCAGGTGACAGGTATATGGGAATTCTAGGTTAGCTAACCATTTTCTATATTTATGCAGCTTTCATTAGAGAACAAACAGCCATTTAGACAAATCCTTTTTATATATCTAAGTATTTTCTTTCTTAAAGATGTCTAAATATTTTTTCATTTATCAAAGATACCAGGCTAAGGGGTAACATATCTGTCAGTCAAGGGCCAATCAGGAAACACGGAGCTCCCTTATTCTGGGCAACATGAGAAAAATTTATGCAAAGGGCCCACATAAAGACGCAGACGATGCTTGGGGAAACCCATAGGGAATGGGGCAGTGTTCCAGACTAGCGGCAGTGGAACCCCTCGCTTTAAAAAGCCTTGTGGAAGAAGTGGTTATTGATACCCACGAAGGGCAGCTCTTAGGAGATCAGTCCAAGGGCCACCTGCCAGGAATTATAATCTTTAGCAATGCAGTTAGCCCCCGGTGCCCCGGTAAGGAGGGGGCAAAGAATAAATAAATACCCCTTCTTCCCCCTTATGCATCCCACTGATCTCCTGCCTGAGCCTTCCATTGGCCAAAGCCAATCAGAACCCAGTAGGCAAGGGAGCCCATTAAAGTAGTCCCTAGAAATCAGCTTTCTGGTGTGCAGAGTAGGGTGAAGGGTAAAAAACAAAAAAAGGACTGCAACCACTCTACGAGAAAAAACCATTTAAAAGGTCGCTACTTCCATTGGGACACATTTTGCTGATTCATTTAGATGAGTCCATCAAGGAAGATACTCTTATAAAACTCACATTGTTGTATTGTAAGTAAGACCAAACATTTTATATCCCAAACTAAACCATAAATCCTCTTCTCAGGATCTGGTCTTGCCTCTCTCTTTTCCACCTTGGTAAATGCAATTGCATCTACAATAGGGAAACTTTCATAAAAGAAGTAACGCCACAGGTGCTGTGCAAACCCACTGGAGGGTAGCCAGCTAGGACAATGGAGGCTGAGAGCTGGCATCACAGGGGAACCGACAATCTGCGGGGGAGGAAGAAATACGCAGGTGCACTGGTGGAAGGTTGAAGAGTTGTGGCACTTTCAGGGAGTTTCCTCAAGTCCTGATGGGCCAATAAATAAAACAGGAGGAGGCGTGGACACACTGAGCAGGGCAGACTTAATAATGAGGCAGGAGTGGAGTCCTGAAGGGGCTTGTATTTTTAACAATATATCAAGACATTACAGCATTTTAATGTTCTTATTTTGGTTCAGAAATATCACTTGGCAGGATGGGGTGAGACTGGAGACAGGGAAACCTTTTAGGAGATTTTTATAAGGATGCAAGTGAGAGAAGGGGGGAAGAGTATCAGAAGGCTAGTGTGGAGGGATGGTTGGGGGGTATGTCCTTGGAGAGCCCTTACAGAAGAAAGCTTCAGTGGTGAGAACTGTCAGGATGTGGCAGTTGAAGGCTGTTCAGGAGAAGGGAGAGGATTTTTCTGTTCTGAGAGGATTTTTCCTAGTGTACTACAACTTTTTGTGAGGTTTCCAGTACCTGGATAGCCTTCCCAGAACCTAAAAGGTGATCAAAACCATTAATTTATCTCAATGTATTGATTGTGTCACGCACCCCTATGAAAGAAATGAATTTTCTAAAACAGTCATTGCAGCTTCTTTCATGGACATAAAATCCATGGCTGTATATGAAAAGTGTCAGATATTTTTCACAGCTGTCTACTTTGTATACGTTCTGCACCTAGTCTGTGTATCTGCAGAGACATTACATAAATATATTTGATAATCACTGATATGGTAACTACTAGGTAGTATATCGTAGATGCTATTTTGCAAATATTTAGAAAACAAATCAGTCTCTTATAACGGCCCTGTTTTTTGTTTTTGTTTTTGTTTTTGGTAGGTTTTGTCTGATCTACTTGGTTGTAAGGTATTTTCTTCTTAATGTATTTGGCTAAATCCTATGTACAAAGAAATAATGCTTCTATGTTAAGAAGTATTGAGGTCATAGAGATAAAAGTGATAGATCTAAAGTATATATTTTTTCTTTCAGATTGAATTAAAATATTTCTGTCTAATCAGAAAACACTGTCTACATTCATTGGCTTGGCTTGGAACGCTCCCTCTTGACAATAGTCCTTAACCACAAGAATAAGAAAGTCAGGCCACATTCACTTCATTTTCTGCAACATGGCAACTTTCCTAAAAGCAGAGATTCCGTGTGAAAGGAGACTAAAGAACCACCCTGGCTAAATCTTCCTAGAAACAGAGATAAGAAACAAAATGAAAAATCCATTCCTTTTGGAAAATGAGTTTTTAACCTATGGGTTGGTTTATTTCAAAAAGGAATTAGATTCTGGGCCCATCTATGACACATTCAAAATATAATGCCATGGTCTCATCTCCTACCAAATGTGTTGCTATGACTTTTAAGCAGAGGGGACATTTAACAAGAAGCAACCTAGGGAAGGGACCATCTAACTCAGACATCAATAATTCATTTATCAGAAATAGGAGCAGTGGTATGAAATGCCAGGAGGCTGTTTCATTTACAGAGAGGCGTTTTCTATTTTAAGCGTAGAACAATGCAGTCAGCTTTATTCAGAAAGCTAATATGAATGGCGGCTAAGCTGAACTAGTTGCATGGTCTCCCCTAATAATGCTGTGTCTTTAGGCACCAGTTATTTAGGTCTGACACACTACCATTTGGGGACTTGAGAAAGTGACAAGAAAAGAATTTTTATAACTTTTATACTTCACATAGTGTGTATATATATGTGTGTGTGTGTGTGTTTACATGTATATATATGTGTGTGTGTATATATGTGTGTGTGTGTGTGTGTGTGTGTGTGTGTGTGTGTATAAAAAATCACAGAGGTGATTACGTCCACCCCAAAGCTTTGGCACTAGAAATGTAATCATGTAAGTCTCAGAGAAATGAGTTGCCTAAAGTTGTGATGGTACATTCTCTGTTAGTACTAGAAACCCTAGTTTCAGGCATTACGGCTTCTTCCTAAGTCATCTCCCAATCAACCCATTAGTTAGTAGCCTCTAATATTTCACCATTGCATCCCTCCAGAATTTGGCACAGCATCATCATTCAAAGTGGGGCATCAATGAACACCTGTTGAATGAACGAACAAATGCTGCCATGTATGAAATAATTTCAAATACATTCTGACGCCTACTGGTCAGATAGTAAAATGAGGAGGCACTTATGTAGCCAATTCCTCAACTTCCGTATTCTGATGATGATTAGAGAGTCCTCCCCTTCGCCGTCTTACATCAAATTCAAGGACTCATGCTCCGCCCAGGGAGGTAAGAAAATGGAATAAAGGAAAAGTAGATTTATTGTAGACAGTGATTAATAGCTCTCTGCCCCTAAAGAAGCCGGAAGACATCACTGAACCTCTAACCCTGGTAAAAAAGACCTCCAAGTCTTATCTAAATTTTAAATGTTCATATGCATATGTATTTTGAGATAATTATAAATTTAACTATTATTAAGAACTAGATAAAGGAATGAAATGCAATTATAATAACAGCTGGGATTATCTACCACCTAGTCAGCAGTATGCTTGGTGTTTTACATACTATATTGCTACCCTTTAGAAGTATTATTGTGCCCATTTTAGAGATTTTAAAAGTACTAAAGCTCAGAGTGGTTAGGTCCAAAGACCATAAAGCTAACCAAGGAGCACCAAGGCAAGTCAACTCTTCTGAACTACAAACCCATTCTTATTCCCTGCTGCCAAGTGACCTCTATTGAAACAGAATTTTGTCTGTGGATCCACGCTTAAAGACAGTTCCATCAACCCTATCTATAGTTATGGTGTAATAAATAGGATATTTTAACCCTAAATGTCTGAATACGTGTGTATGGTTGGCTAATAAAAAGTCAGGCAGCACTACTGAGAGGAGATAAAGGGACATCTGATGCCCCAGGCAACTGCTGACTGTCATAACACAGAAGTAGGTGGTGCTGGTGTTGCACCTCTGAAAATGCCGTATTTCACTCTCCAGACTATAAACCTAGGCACATGTCTGGAACAATTCCTGTGTCTACCAATAATTAGACTCACACCATACTCAACAAACCATGGACAGTGCTTAGGATGGGTCAAAACAGGACACACCAGAATACCCCAGAGTGAGTAAGACCACTGTGATACTTCTTAGCAAAGGTCTTGAGGGAGTGATCAGGTATAAAAGGAATCCTCGCTAAGAATACAGTTTTTAAAAGGTAGACTGTAAAAAGCCTTCAAAGTCAATACACAAAGAACTGTCTTTACATACAGACTTCGTGGTTTGCAAAGTTAGTCACAGGGCAGATCCCTCTTGGAGAACAGACATTCTCACCACTGAGAGTTTCAATGTGAAAACTGAGCACATGTAAATTCAGAGAGAACTGACTAGGGAGCGCAACACGTTTTCCTTTTCTACCTATAGACCCTCTTGCTCCTTGACATCCTATATAAGGACACTTCAAGTGTTAACATGATCTAGACTTTCCTATAGCTTTCCTGTTTCTCTTTTCTCTATACAAATGTTGATGGGATAAATTTAGCTAGTGGCCTTGGCCCGCGTGGCTCAGTTGGGTGGAGCATCTTCCCATAAACTGAAAGGTCGTGGGTTGCTTCCTGGTTAGGCCACATGCCTGGGTTGTGGGTTTGGTCCCTGGTCAGGGTGCATGCGGGAGGCAACTGATGGATGTATTTCTTCCTTTCTCTCTCCCTCCCTTCCCTTCTCTCTAAAATTAATAAGCATGTCCTCAAGTGAGGATAAAAAAAAATTAGCTAATGAATACAGTATGGTCAATTCTGCTATATTGCTTGCCTTGAAAACACATTTTTTGATTGATATATCTAAGCAATCAATCAACAATGGTTGGTATATTAGGGAAAAATTTGAACATAATGTGAAATTTGCATGTGTTTATATACAATTCTGTCCCCCAAATTCTAGATAAATGTAGAAAACACATCCAGCTGTGCTAAACCCTGTAAAAATACTACACAGACACACAGAGCTACACACCACAAGAGCACAGTGGTCCCTGCTCGTCCAGGTCAGGGGCTGCTACTTCCTTGGTGACTTCAAATCCGCCTCCTTCCATTCCACAGTAACTCGTGTGCTGTCGGGCTTCTGAAGCCATCCTGGTGGTGTCCTTCCCTCTGCTTAACTGTCCCCCTTTTCCTCCCAGCTGCCTTTGTAATTTCCCTCCCTGCTCTCTGTAAAAATTTAAATATTTAGTTTTTTCTCCTACTTTTCTTTTACTTTTGCACACACAAGGGTAGGCATGTACATGGGAGTTGATCTAATGGGTACACACTTCCACAAAGAAACTTCAGGTCTTTTTGCAGGTAGAGTGTCATTGTGACTGTAGTCTTATATGTTTCTTAGCTGCTTTGCATGGATATAATTGGGATTGTTTTTAATCATTTCTTTGTGTGTCCCTGATGAAGTTTTTCAGTTTTGAGCTCCAAATCCATTTGTTTATCCCTCTGTGATTTTAGACTTTGCAGAGTGCGAGTATTTTTAGGAATGCATATGTTATGTTATAGCAGAATAGACAGTATACTGATATTTATTAGCAATGACTCTATTGAAGCTTCAAGTTTCTTCTTCAGCATTTCATGCTAACTTGCACATTCAGTTAAATACATTAGCTCAGTGTCTCAAATAATAATCCTTTGTGTGAAATTCACCATAACTTTAAACAATGTAATCTAGACAGCAATGACCAGGTCTGAAAGAAAATTACCCAGTTTAATTTAGTTCCCTTTCTCTTTAGAAAGTTCTAGAAAATTCTATCTATGAATACATTAATTTGCATATTAATGCTTTCACCACTAAATCTGATCTACAATATTTACTCAGTTGTTAATATTAATGATCAGCATATTTTCCACAGCGACTTTTTTGAGGTTTCTTCGTAGATGGTAAAAAGGCAAAAAAAGGGGGAAAAGTCCCATGTACAATCACAATTATCTAGGTCATATAGTTTTATCTAAACTTATTGACTCAATTAAATAATACTAGCTGAGAAATTTTTCCCTATGGAAAAAACATAGGCTGGAAATAGCACATAATAAATGGGCACAACACCACTCTTTGGAACTTCTGTAATCCCAAACTGAAACATGCAAATAAAAACTCAAGTGATAATATCTAAATCACAGCATTATGGCTGAAGGAGCTTCATAGTAAAAGGAAAAAAAATAACGTGATCTAGAGATTAGAAATATCCATAACCTTTAAAAAACTTCCATCATTGTAAGGAAGAAACACCACTTTCATTTACTTTCTGAAGACTGTTAAGATATTCTACCTTATCACATAGATGTGCATTTGCAATTGCTTTCACAAAAACTACTGTGCTAACTGGAAAGTGTAAATATGGTTAAATGGGTTTCTATGGCTCTTGACTGTGGTGATAAGAAATATAATGTGTTCTGCAAGCAGCAATCCTTATAAGTATTTTAGGTATATTAGTGGAAAATACCATCACTGTGGGGAAGAGGAGAGGAAAGAGACCTCAAGTACAGTATTCGATCACATTTGAATTTAACAAAGTAACTCTTCTGGGGATACTTTGTTTGCCTCACCCTTTAAGTACCCCATCACTAAGTAAATGGGTCACAAGTCAATGACCACTTGAAGGGCAATGTTCCCCAGCTCCGCTCTCAAAATCTGGAAATGTTGAGTCAATCTTGAGTGTTCTCTGTCTTTCCTCAATGATTCTTACTATGTGGACCACTCCTTTTTGTTACCCAGAAGCTTCAGTGGAAAGACACTTGTTTATCTTGGAGCGAATTAGGGATCATTTGTTACCAAGTATTTCCAAGAAAAAAAATATCTCCCTCAGCAAAAGCAGAATGCAAGGCTCCTTGCCAGCCACACGCCAGCCACCCTTCCCTTGGGCCTTACTTGTTCTCATTGCTTGCATCGTAACGAGGCATTGGATCCAAGTCATTCCCATTCACGTCACAACTGGCCAGAGCATCCTATGGCCACAGAGGAGAGCGAGAGAAAGAGACAGACGGTCATTAATTAGCCATTAACCTGAAAGCTCATGCATTCTTAAACACATTTCTGCAAAAGAGTAATTAGATTAAATAATACATTCATGGTTCAGTGGTGTCAGGATGCCTTGTTCAGTAATAATCAGTGTCATATTTTCTTCTCCCGTTAGGGTGAAGAAATACTCTCCATAGACCAAAGAAGTGCCCAGTCCATTCTTGCTGGCACTTTTTCTCTTACATCATGAACTGGCCTCTCACCCAATTTCTTCAAATATATCCTCAATTACCATCTTTTCTCCATGGACTTTCTATCTTTATTTCTTCAGTGTCAAATACCTTATAATTTAAAAACTTTTTAAGATAAAAGTCATTCACAAATAATTGGCATGTCAATTAAAAGTCTGTATTAGATATTTATTATATCAGGTGTCTTAGCATCTCTATTGGAGATATTTGTCTGATTTCAAATGTTTTATCAACTATAAAAGAATCTACAATTCACCCTTGTTGCTAATATCAATCTAATCAAAATAATGAACAAAGTTTTATTCTATGTCGAGGTTCAAAATGGGGCAAAAATACCTCTGAAGGCAAATTTATCTCACTATAAATAGAAGTAATTTAGGATGTTGTGAATTTTCTGATACTTTATGATAATTCCTGATTTTAGTTTTAGTGAAAGCAAATGTTATCTTTGTTCTCAATCTTTATCAAAGGCTCTGTTTCTAAAAACACTTTATGGTACATAGAGTCTGAAATGTTTGGGGGAAATAAAGCAAAATATGCAATTACATATAAAGGTGGTAAGTCCCTGCTTCCTGTACAGAGGCGGCTGTGCAGCCCTCCTTAGTGGTCATGAGAGCACAAAGGGAGTGAACTTGCTCATTTTACTTCTACGGAAAGAAGCCTAGACAGGTTAAGTAACTTGGCCAGAGGCACGAAACGAACCACCTGAGGAGCCGATACTGGACCCCAGGCCGTCTGACACCCCACCAACCGTGCTCTTCTCTACTTTTCATAGCTCTGACATTAGGAGAGCTGAGGGGGTACCAGTACTGCTAATTACACAGATAAATTCTGGAATGTTCTTTCAAAGAGGGAAAAAAGTGAAAAAAGTAAAGAATGCAATCACACTTAGGTTAAATCTATTTGTCTTTTATCAAAATACATTCCGATGCAGTGGGGGAGCAGGAGTGCACTACGAGAACAGTACTGTGTCTGGCAAGAAGGGCTTCTTTGCTAGGGGATAGGTAGCCACACTTCTGTTCTAGATATGGCCTGGGGTAACTCATGTTAGTCTTCAGGCCTCATTTTCTACCACATGAGGAGACTGAGCTGAAGTTCCGTTTTAGCCCTAAGATTCCATGCTGTGAAGAGACATGTTCATCTGAGTGTGCTTAGACACAGGGTGAGAGTGGCTGCTCCGATGTTTTGCTCAAATGACAACTAAATGAACTTGCAGTTCCTTCTCTCTTTCTCTCTTCTTTGAACCTTAGGGGAAATCATCGAATTTGGGGGAAATCACTTCAATATTTCATTGCAAAAATTCCCTTCCGAAGTTTTTTCGCAGAATTTTTGAAACACAAAGGGCAGCGAGGAAGAGCGGGTGGGGTGGCTGGGAGTGCGGGTGAGGCTGGGTGTCCTGGGTGAGGGACGGTCCATAAGGTCAGAAGCGTGGGGGACTGTGGGAGACGGTGGTAGCTTCTGATGCGCCAAGAAGAGATCGGGAAGCACAGCATGTACGAAGATAAAATGGAGTGCCTTCAGGTTTGAATGACAAAAGGAAAATTAATTTAAGAGAAATTAAGTGTCACTGAATGAAACTGAACAATGAGAAACACTGGAGAAATCAGGTGGTCGTTTCTACCCAAATGGTTTCATGGGAAGCATGAAAGTGCTTTACGTTAAAGTGGGTTTGTTGTGATACTAGTGTTTCTGGATGGAAACAACCTGTCAACAGAAAAGAAGTCTGGGGAGAAGCCACGAGACATGGGTGTGAGTGGGATCCACCAGGAGTTTCTGTCAGGCCCTGACAGGAATCAGAGAGTTATTATTTGCAGGCAATGGGGAGTCACTGCAGACTCTTTAGTAACAAATATTTTACGGAGAACACCAAGGTGTCAGGAAATGAGAATTTGGAGCAGATAGAATGGCACTAGGAAATAATTATGGCACTTTTCACCCAAATTAGGGAGGAGAAGCCCAGGAAGGGATCATTCGAGAAAGCAGAAGACAGAGGGGGATTCACTGGCATATGCACAGGCAGTGAACAGCACAGTGGTAGAGGGCACCCGGAGGCCCCGGAGTCAAAAGATTACGGTGCCCGGAAACAGGTTATCCCCTTACCCCGCCCCCCCCCACACACATGGCGACTGGGTATCAAGACCAGAGTTTTCAAAGAAAGTACTGAGGTTTCAGCACTTTTAGCTGTTCTGTGACCCTGGGCTCATCTTATATTCTCTCTGAGTCCTGGAACTGTAATGCCTTCTTAAGAAAAAGAATTCACTGATTCCTAAGGATCGTTACTGTCCTTTAAAAAAGGGGAGAAATAGACCAACACAGAATAACTTGAGAAAAGTTCTAAGTACACTTTTCTCCACCACAGAAACAGCACTGCCTAGCTGTGTGAATGAGCTGTTGAGAAGAGCAGTTGCTGCTGGCAGCAGGTGGTATGGGTGGTGGGGTTTCTGCTTCCTTATCACCTGCTGTCTGTTGTCAGAACATCAAAGGCACTCGAAAGCTGAAAGCATTTACCTCATGCTTCCTGGACTCTAGCGCATCTCTTACAAGACTAGAGCAACACACAGTGACTACTGGATCTGTTTGCTGCATTTGTCAGTAGTTTTCCCCCTTTCTGATAATTCTACCATGGGTTCATTTGCTTCCACGGAGCCAAGGTATTCCAGCCACAGCAAACACTCACATAGTTCTGCATCAGATCCGGATGGGTTCTCTCAATGCCATCGTCCAGGATGGTGACCACAATGTTCTTCCCCGTGTAGCCTCTCTTCCAGGCTCCTTCAATGTTCATGTCTGACTGGCAGGGATGCGTGTTGTCACTGCAGTGCTAAAGGGGCGAGAGGGAGCATTGGACATTGCGGATTACTAAAGAGTAAGGAGAAGGGAGAACTACCTACTTGTTAAGATAATGCATTAAAAATTAGCAGCCATTTGGTGGACTGCCTATTAAAGTAGAAACATGGATCTCTAGCATAATAACAGGGGAAGGCAGGAAGGACAGACGTGGGAAAAGCAAATGAAATCTCTTCTGTCATCTCTGACTTGTTCTAATACCACTGATCCTTTGGAAAAACATAATAAAATAAAGTATATTTCAACAGCAGAATAATGGGTGCAATGGATGCAACACATTGTTAGCATGTATTAATGACACACAAAAAGGTATCATAGCATTTCACTTATAAATCCACACTAGGTAACTGAAGAACATATACTTTATAATTCCAGCCACCCACAAGCCAACCAAGTTACAAATGAGGACCAAGTCAGGCAGCATTTGTCCGGTGTCAGCCAGAGATGTGCTGCTTATGAGAAACCCATAAACAAGAAAAAAACGTTTTTTTAACCTTCTGTCACTGATTTAACAATGGCTATTGTACCACCATTTGTAGTAGGTAGACACTCATTCGGCACCACTTTGAGAAGGGAAAGAAGAGTGGTACACAGTCCAGCAAGGTGACATAAATAGGACACTGTGTGAGGGCTTCAAGGGTGGGCTGTGGAAACACTGAACCTTAGCTCAGCGCGTGTTGCAATTTCATTCCACAATGGCTACAGCATGCAAACATATCGAGAAATGAATTAATCGGCAGCTCTTCCGGATATAATTTACTAGTGTTCATCAACCCACACAATTATTCCTTCGAAGCCCATCTCTTTGAAATATCCCTCTGAGCAGTGCTGCTTTTCAGCTTAAGACTCAGTAGAGAAACAAAGGAAAAGAGATGAACTGTAACATAATGCCATAGCGACATGAGCCACCCCAGGTCTTTCGCCATTCACTACTCTCTTCCTGCTCTGTGACAGTTCAGCACATCAGGACACAAGCTTTGTATGCGCTAAGCATAACGAAGACCTGACTGCCAATGAGTCATTGAACACTTTACTGAGCACCCACTACATGTTGGGTCTGGCAGGGAACAAGGCAGATGAGATCCCTGTCCTAATGATGCCTCTAAAGGGCTGACACAGATAATAAACAAACAAGACCATTCAGAGCACTCCTTATGCTTTAAAGGAATTAAACAGGGTGGTAGGATGGTGAAGGCTGCGGGGTTTGAGTACACCGCCTTAGGTCAGAAAAAGACTCCAGTCTCTGAGAAAGTGCAATGGGAGCTGAGGCATGACTGATGAGGAAGAGCTGGTCTGCCCAAGGGCCTAGAGACCAGTGTCTGGGTCGAAGACACAGCAAATGCGATGACCAAAAGAGGGGAGACAACTTAACCACTGAAGCAAGAGAAATGTGGAGCACTGCTGAAGCGTAGTGCTTAGAGAACAGCATGCAAGGCAGCAAGTCGGAACGCAGAGAGAGATCAGGTCATCCAGGCTTTGTAGCCACCACTTGGCTTTCATCTGCAGTACAACCTAAATGGAAGCTCATCTCTTTCCAAACTTCAAACTCAAAATCAAATGCTATCTGGCTACAGATACCTCTAATGCTCCCCGACGTGAATTTATTAATGTGTGCTCCAAATGAGACTGACTTCTGTTGAATATTATAAACACACTTGAGTGGTTTCAAAGGGTTCATTCTAACAAAGGGTGAACCCATTTTTCACTGCAGGTGATACCTAGAAAATAGGGGCTTATATATTTTATGAACATCTGCATCTTTTTCTCACTTTCTTAACGTTGTCTGACACTTGAGGCCCTGCAGACACACACATATGCCCATACACACACTTTTACTACACCGACCCAAATTCCACTCTTCCCACCTCTCCCCAGTCTTTGGTAGCTCAGGATCTACCCCCTCCCATAAAGCTGTTGCACATTCTTCAGCCTATTCATGTTTCATCTCTTTCTTGAACTTATGGACAGACACACACACACACACACACACACACACACACACACATCCCCTGTTCTACACAGACAACCCCTACTTATTGAATTCTACTGAACTGTTGACTATTGAATCTGGTGTGTGAATTTTGTCTTGATTGTAAACCCTTAGAAGACTATGTATTAAACTAAGTCTAACTAGGATTTCAGTAAATATTAGCTGATTGACTGCATGCCAGAAGTGTGCATATCTTCAACTTTATTCCCAAGTTCACAACTGCCATTATGCTTAGTGCTCCAACCTCATCAGAGATATCTAGCCAGCTAATGCTTGGTTAACAGAGATGATCATGAAAGAAATAGTATAAATTTCCAAAATGCCTATGTTTTTCAGAAGTCTCATTCTGGCTGAGAGTGAGTTTGGGCCTCTCCTCACCAACGGCTTTAACACAAGGCAAACTGGACAGCTTTCCATTTCATTTTTTTCTTTTTCCAAACCTGCTCTGGTCACCTGTGGTATCATTTCTGATGTGCAGTAATGTTAATGTGGTCTCAAGAGGTGGGCCAGAGGAAGGAAATGCACAGGAAATGGGTAACCCAGAAATGGGATAACTGTCTTGGAGTGGAGGGATGCTGCCTGAAATTGTAATTATGAAAACTGAAGAAAACCAGCAGTCTATGGAAAACATGTGTGTTAAAAGTGGAGCAATTAGGTTTCTTTCTTCCAAGTCTGCTTCTGGTGAATCTGACTTTACCATTAAATATTTATGTCCCATCCTTTTTTTTTTTTTCCTCTTTTCATCCACCAACATGGTATGGTATTGGTGGAAGGGGAAGGAGGGGAGATATCCAATCGATATTTTCACTCGGAAGATCTACTATGGCAAGTAGCCAAAAGGTCAAAGGAAAAAAAATACTCAGAGCCTGAGGTGTTTCTTGCAAAAGACTAATAAGGTCAGAGGACCCTTAAATCAGAACTGTAAATCCTGAATATGAATCTCAGATTTTATACACGTTATTTCCAGTGGTCTAGACTTCCAAGCTTGTTTTTAATATAGCTGTTTCATATTCCCGATGTATCCAAAGAGCAAAGACTATGGAAAATATTTATGCTGGTCAACATTGACCAAAGAGGGGAATGAATTAATCATTTCCTTAACTGTCTGATTGAAACAGTATTGAAACTGCGCTCTATTCACTTGACAAGAATCTGTATACCAGCATCACCCAGGGGCAAAAGAAACACATACACAGTCAACATCGTTGAGAAGACCTCCGCCAGACCTGGGACTAAAGACTAGTTCCCAGAACTGTATTACCACATAGTATATAGTCCACAGACCGGTACTCACGGAAGGGGCCAGGCGGCAATGTCCAGCTGATGAACAACACATATGTACGCAGTATATGCAAGATAAATAATGTACTGTATTTCAGTGGCGGTATATGCACAGATGACTACTGAGAAACAACACAAAATGGAAAATATCTGCAGAAACAATGGATATCACTTAGATCTCCCACGTCCTCATAAATAAAGGCTTGTATTCTTTTTAGGAGCGAAGTTTTAGGGAAACTATTCTGTGAGTTCTAGAAAGAGCCTTTTCCATACCAGGGTTATGAGTTATTCTGCTTATAAACCACTCTGGGTTTATATCTGTATAGTTTGAATGCAGAGACTTGCTAGAAAGACTAAAGAAGGTAAAGTGTATGAAGGATGGCTGCTGTTGGTATGATCATATTGCTGACGATAGCACATTCACTTCTCTTGTGCCTCCATCAACATATCACAGCATTTACTCAATGAAAGAGAAGTTTATACCGCAAATAAACACCTTTGTTATAGTTTCTCCATCATTTCCTTCCAACCTGGGTGGGGGAGTCTTCAATGTCATTCTTTTTAAACTTCTCCAAGTTCTGAGCAATTTATATGCTGCCAATAGGCTGCTTGTACACCGAAAACATCTGTTGTTCATTGTCATTAATACAGTGGCTCACAAGACTGCATCACTGGCTATGTAATATTCATAAGAAAGCAGAATTAAATACATAAAAAATCTGTTTTATATAGATTCAGAAACAAGCCAGTCAACTTAGTAAAGTGTATAAATACTTGAAATTCTTTATAAAATTTGGAATCCAAGAGTTCTAAGAAATGGCAAAACAAACAAACAAACAAACAAACAAAAAAACCCCAAAACCCCAAAACAAAAAACCTCTGATACTCTCTTAAATGAAAATATAATTGACATCTACTAGAGCCTTCCCTTGGCCACGCATTGTACTAGTAGTTTTACATGGACTAGCTTTATTTAAGACACAGAACAACTATTTCACAGAGGTACCTTTATCATCCTTTTATCTTCTTTTAAGAGATAAAGAAAATAAGTTTGTTTTTATCTTTGTTGGTTTTGTTTGTTCACTTGTTGCTTTTTGCAGGTGGTGGGCACAGGACAGGGCATACAGATGTCATATTCTAAGGCTACCTACCTGATATTTACATATGCGATTAACCAGTGGCACCCTGAATATTTAACAAGAACAACAACAATGACGACAGCAGGTGAGACTTTAATCAGCCTAGGGAACCTTTCAGAATCAAACAGCTGTTCAACAGTTCAACGCCAGACCATGGAGCTATGGAAACTCATCTGTTAAAAGCTGAAACAGAAAAGGTTTAGAGGAGGGCAAAATACATGCAAATTCAAATGAAGAGTAGAAAAGAAGTGGATGTTGGACAATACAGTATCAGCAAAAAAAATTCAAATAACAAATCTCAATGGCCTGTGCATTCAGGTGATCAAGTGAAATACACTCAGATAAGGCTTTAGAGACCTTCTAATTTTTCCTTATTCCATTTATTACAACTCGACTTTTAGAAAATCATCAAGTTTCTCTTTGAATAGTTTCAATGACAGGGAGCTCACATCTTTACTAAATAGCCAACAATGTATTGGTAAACCAGTTATTCAAAAAAAAGAAAAAAGAAAGAAAAAGTCCCTTATTTATAGTGTTTGCTCATTTTCATGGTGTAAATACTCACATCATGGCCAATTTTAAACAACTACGCTCACAAAATTCTTGACTGTGTAACAATAAGCTTTCATGAGCTGCTAGAAGGCAGCCCCAGCATACCACTGGGCACAGCTCACTCCATTGTTAGCCTTGCTCCATGTCTGATGAAGTCATTCCTTCCAATGGGTCTGACATCTGCTCCTCAGTACTTGGGAGCTTCTGGGAAGTATCTGGGCTTAGTTCTCCCCTTTACAGTTTCAGAAAATAGTGTTACTTCCTCTTGCTTTTATTTGGAGAAGATCTTTCTTTAAGTTCTCTTTTTCAAGGTCCCCAAAGAAGCCGGACTCAGAGTGTCTGTGAGGCCCGTAAGCTGAGGGGCGCGCTGTGGGATACAAAGGTGGGTTCTGTGACTCCGAAATTAAAGATGCTTTAACAGATTTTTGAAAATCTACATTAAGGTAGGGAAGTTCTAAGACATTCACTATTCTATTTATGGGGCAATTTAATGGACTTCTTATCCTTTGTTATCATGCACATGCAAAAAAATAATACATCTGTGGCCAAAATAGACCCAAAGTCCAATTATTCAATTTGTGGGTTTTCCAGAAATTTCAAAATAGCCCAGTATGTTTCAAGAATACCAAATTGTCAGCACTGGCAGCAAAGGACACTAGCTAGGAGAATCAGGCAGAGGGATGTTTAAATCCCACCTTTGCCACTTTCCAGTTCTATGGCTTTGTCAAGTCACCGACATTCTTAAAGCCTGATCTGTATAGTTTGAATGCAGAGACTTGCTAGAAAGACTAAAGAAGGTAAAGTGTATGAAGGATGGCTGCTGTTGGTATGATCATATTGTTGACGATAGCACATTCACAGGCGGCATCATGTTCCTAATGGTTTAGAGATGGCGACCCTAGTGTAAAAAAAAAAATGGGGAGAGATAGATTACTGCAAAATAAAGAGACGATGGTTTCCTTTTCTGTCTGGCAAATGTGAAAGGGCAATTGATTGTTTGTAAAAGTAGCTGACATGACATGAATGTTTTTTATCTGGGGCTGGGGATGGGATATAGGAGGAGAGCGCAGTATCCAACTATTTTCTGGTATGTTGGTTAAATGGCATCCTATGAATCATCATGCTCTACTCCACACATTTATATCTAGCACTCTGACTCTTCTAGAACCATGGTTCACATCTACTATAATTTTGACATGGGATGATTTCTCAGTCAACAAAAGTTTAAAGATGCCCATGTAGTACCAAAGAAACATCAGAAAATAGCAGATGTTAGGAAAAGAAAGGCTGTGGTATATAAAATATGCCTATACAGAGAAAAGTAAGGCTAAATCCTGATATTCTACTCAAAACTGAGGGTCAAGGAATTGAGGCAGTATAGTCAAAGGCAATCAGCGAACCAAAGGCAGTCTTTTCAACAAATGGTGTTGTTGTAACAACTGGATGTCCACATGCGGGAAGGGGGGAGGGAAGGAGGCGGGGGAGGGAGGGAGGGAGGAAGGAGGATATCAAGACACAGACTTCACTTCTATCACAAAATTCAACTTGAAATGGATCATAGATCCAAACGTAAAATGCAAAACTAAAACTCTTGAAAGATAACATAGGATAAAACCTAGATGACTCTGAATATGGTGATGACTTTTTAGATACAACACAAAATGCATGCTCTGTGAAAGAAATAATTGAAAAGCTGGACTTCATTAAAATTAAAAACTTGTGCTCTGTGAAAGACAGCGTCAAGAGAATAAGAAAACAAGACACGGACTGGGAGAAAAATATTTGCAAAAGACACATCTGACAAAGGACCATTATCCAAAATATACAAAGAACTCTTAATAAACTCACTAAGAAAACAAACAACCTGATTAAAAAAAACTGGCCAAAGGCCTCAATAGATACCTCACCAAAGAAGATACACAGAGGGCAAATAAGCATATGAAAAGATGCTCCATATCGTATGTCATCAGGAAAATGGAAATTCAAACAACAAGGAGATACCACTACATGCCCATTAGAATGGCCAAAATCCAGAACAGTGACAACAGCAAATGCTGGCGAGGATTCAGAGCGACAGGGACTCTCATTCATTGCTGGTGGGAACTCAGAATGGTACAGCCACTTTGGAGGACAGTTTGGCAATTTCTTACAAAACTAAACATACTCTTGTGATGCAATCAAGCAATAAATAACACTACCTAGCATTAATCCAACTGAGTTGAAAACTTATGCCCACACAAAAACCTGCACATGGATAAATATCTGCTTTATGCATAATTGCCCAAACTTGGAAGCAATCAAGATATCTTTCAGTAGGTGACTGGATCAATGGTGGTACATTCAGACAATGGAATATCATTCAACACTAAAAAGAAATGAGCTATCAAGCCATGAAAAGACATAAAGGAAAGTTAAATGCATATGACTAAGTAAAAGAAGCCAATCTCAAAAGGCTAAATATATACTGTACGATCCAACTACATGACATTCTGGAAAAGGCAAAACTATGGAGACAGTAAAAAGTTCAGTGGCTGCCGGGGACTGGGTATGGGCGATGGGGGGATGAATAGACTGAGCACAGAGGATTTTAGGGCCGAGAGAATATTCTGTATGATACTATAATGATAGATACCTGCCATTATACATTTGTCCAAATCCATATGCATGTACAACACCAAGAATGAACCAAAAAGCACACTATGGACTTTGGGTGTATGACTGTCAATATGGGTTTATTGACCGTAATAATCATACCTCTCCGGTGAAAGCACTAATATGAGGGGTGGCCACGCATGGATGGAGGCTGGAGGGAGATGGGAGACCTCTGGACCTTCCTCTCAATTTTGCTGCGAAGATAAAATTGCTCTAAAAAAAGTCTTCAAAAAAAGGAACTGATGCCAAGCAGCCAAATAATTCGACCCTCTATAGATTTAGTTAAGCAAACGATATTTCTCTCATTTGTAAATTGTGTGGTCCTCTTTGAATCTTTCCAAATGGACACATCTTGAGATAGAGACTTTCAGCCCTAAAAATAATAAAGTAAAAGTCAAGAGCTAAAAAAATCTTGTCTGCCTTAAAGAATTTCTACACATCTCAACTTAGTGTTTGGAGAGCTGGTTTCAACAGTCTTACCTGGCCTTGCTGCTAAAGGTTAACCAGGGTCTCTGAAACTTACTAGACATGTAAGGGACACTGCGACCAAGCATTGCGTGTGCAGCCACGGCTCCTGCCAGGGTTCTCATCATCCTCAAATACCTCGGGTCCAAAAACTGAGTCAGATTTTGAAAATCTGGGTCCGAAATCACCATGTTCTTTCAATTTTGACAGCATCCCAAGGTTCAAGCTTCTGATTTTGATCCACTACATTTAACCTTTCTAACCCAAAATATGCCTCCTATCCATCCCTCTCTCATTCAAAAAAATTTTTTTACCAAGTACTTACTACATTCTCATCACTACACTGGCCATGACACTCTTCTTATGCGCAGGTCCTTAAAGTCTAGTCTGTGTGACAAGCAAGGATTTTACAAAAGCACAAGGTAAGTATTACAACGGGGGTTCTCGGGGTACTGTGGGAACATGGAACCTAGTCAGGGGAAAGCATGGAAAGGCAGATGGCACTTCTAGAGAAAACGACATTCAGATTTAGCCCCCAAATATGAACTGACTCACCAAAGGGCAAACGGGATGAACAGGATGTGTTTAATTTTGTAAGGATATAGAATAATTAAAAAGAGATCAGAGTACAAAGAAACCAAAAGAAACTCAGTGCAGCTGTTTGATATAAGATGAGAGGGATGGTGGGAGATAAGAAAAATGGAGATGAGATTAGAGAAGTAACTGTGGGCAAGACTATAAATGTTCTTATAAGCCATATTTTTTTAGTTTGAGCTTGTTATCATAATTCAGTGTAAAGCTGTTTAAGGGTTTTAAGATAGTGACTGACATGGTTTGGGTATCTAAAATCCACCTCAAATTTTAATTACAAAGGAAAAACAACATGCTCCCCTGCCCCTCTGATTCCTACACAAAGTTGCACATGTTCAGGGGTCCCTGTTGCCCTCACACAGGTATAAGGCATCTATGGCTCCCCTCCTCTATAACGATCCACCAGCAAATCCTTCAAAATTAGCTCTTGAACCTCTCACCTCTTCACATGTTCTTCATGGCTGGCTACACACTCATTCAAGCCACTATCATCTCTTGTTTCTCTACTGTCTCATCTCCATACTCCAGCAAAGTGATTGTTCAGACTACATCAGATTTATTCAATAAATATCCCCAATAATTCCCAAGTTCCATTGGCATTCCCTCACACTTTCAATAATATCCCAAGTCTGTTCAATGGCCTAGAAAGAGCCTTATGACCTGAATGGGAAGCTGTCTCCCCGACCTCTTGACCTACCCTCTCTGTCCCTTACTTATTCAATTCCTTTTCCCTCTAATGACATTCCTATCTCAAGGCCTTGATACTTGCTCTTCTCTCACCCTAGAATGTTCTTCCTCCGATAGCCACATGGCTCTTTCTCTTATGGTTAAATTTCACTTCCCAAGGGAGGTTTTTCCTAATCAATTTATTTGAAATAGCATTCTGGGTCACACTCTATTCTTCATTATATGTCTCTCACACTGGATCGTAAACTCCATGAAGGTGGCCACTTTGATTTCTGTATCCACAGTGTCTAACACATAGCAGAAGTTCAATAATTATATACCAATTGAATAAGCAAACTGAATGATAAAGTCATGCTGGGTCCTACAGAACATGCAGAAAAGCATGGAGACCAATTGGGAAACAAGTCTAGTGTCAAGAGATGACAATGGTCTAGTGGGAACAGTAGAAACTATAGTATTTGATGCATGGTAGGCATTCTATATATTTGTTGTTAATAACAATGAATGAATATAGTGAGGGGATGCCAGTCAAGAATGCTCAGATATCTGTCTTGGACTACATAGCACAGTTCAAGTAGAATCACTTACTGAGAAGAGAAACACAGGAAGAAAAAGGTTGGTTGTAGAATGAACATATTGAGCTCAGTTTTAGAAATATGGAAGTTGAAGTAACTTACAAATAGGAGGAGTTGCCTACAGCAATCAAGTACATGGATCTAAACCTTCTTTCTGCACATCCACAGCTAAATCCTTCTTAAAACTTTAGCATCATGCTGTTTCCCATCTGAAATCTTTTTAATGTCTATAAAGTACTAATACTTTGGTCCCCAAGCTGCTCTACAATCTAGCAATGAACCTACATGTGTCACCTCACAGTTAAAAAAAGTCCTAAGGACAGCGTTTAGTGTGTAAACTTGACGATCTTCAAAAAATTAAGGGTCACTATGAAATGAGGCTCATTAAAAAAAAATGTCACAATTCTCCACCGGTCCCTGTACCTATGGTCCTTGCAATTATTTCCATCAAGAAATATGTCTATTTCTTCACCTTTTGATTCTGGGCCAAGGTGACTTGCTTTGGCCAAAAGAATGTGGCAGAAGTGACAATGGTCCACTTCCATCCTTTACATATCCCCTTTATTTTGTACACCTTACTAGTTGCCCTGTGAACAAGCCAAGGGAGCCTGCAAGAAGACGACAGACAACATGAAACAGATAGAAAACTCCAGTGGCTAGGCCCCAGCTAACCCAGAATGGCTCACAGATGCCTTAGTGAGTCCACAGGAAACCAGAGAACTGTTAACTGAGCTTAGCCCAGACTGCGGACATGCAGAGTTATAAGTCTAATAAACAGCTATTGTTTCAAGCCACAAACTCTTGAGTGTGGTCTGCTATACAGCAAAAGCTAACGAACAGAAAAGATTATCAGTCTGAGGGAAGTAAGGCCAACCCGAAAAGTAGAAGGTAGTCGGTGTGCCCCCGCGCATTCACTCAGTCCTTCCCCTCATGGGAAGCCCGGTGTTCCTCTGCTCCCCCATCCAGCGTTCTTATCAGCAACTGTGGTTATATACGGGTTTTATTTCCCAATGAAATTACAAGCAACTTGTGGTAATGGAGTCTCCGTTATGTGTCTTTATAACCTCTAGAGTTCATAGTAAAAATGCTCAGTAATTTGTAAATTGATATTTGTTTATGAGGAAAGGCAGAAGTAAATGCTGAAATAAAATGCAGAAGGAGATAATTTACATAGTTAAGACATGCAATGCAGATAGTAGAAAATGTTCTAATCATATCTGGAAATCTGTCTTCTACACTTTGGCTCATAACAGAGCACCTGCTTATTCAACTTTGCCAATAAAATAATTCAAGAAATAAAACAAGGAATGTGCAGGGACTGAAGGCTTCACAAGGAATTGTATGAGCGCAGGAGATGGCATTCATTTGGGGGTGCTGATTATCTTGATGATGTTCAACAAATGGCAGGGTAAGTCAGAAGAGATGCAATACAGAGACAGGTGAGCTATTATTCTAACAGGTGTGGTGGGAAATTCCTCCTGGCTGACGAGCAGCTCGGGGGTACAGGTCTGTTTCCTTTGGTACAACATGGTGTGACAAAAGTGAACACTTCTTATCTCTTCTGATTTTGGTCAATGGCTCAGTTTCAATATTGTCTTCTAGTTCATGCAGTAAACACTTTCATGGGTTGAGAAACTTGGTTTTACCAGATGACTTTCTTCCTGGCTGACTATGAATCAAGAACCAAGTAATAATATACTACTCTTTGCCCAAATTATGCAATTAGTAAATTAGTATGTTGTGTTTGCTTAGGAATGATCTCAATTAAAATGTCTTCCTTAAGTGCCTATAAAGACAAGAAACAATTCCTACATTGAGCTCATGTAAATGAATTTCAGAAGCAACTGAGCTGCATTATTTAACATTGGAGCTCATGAAAATAAATTTTATAAGTAACTGAGCTGCATTATTTAGTAACTTTGTGAACATCAGCAAGAAGCAAACCTAGTTCTTTTCCAAAATGTAATTGTTCACATTGTTTATAAAATTCTACTTGCATAGAATTCTTCACCCTCATAGAATTCTTTGTCTACTCTATGCATTAGTCTGGCTCAGAGACTCCTCTCTCCTCTTTTTTCACCAAAGTCTCAGGAAGAAAAGCTAATGGATCGGAGGACATCTCCCTTTCTTTCACATGATTAGGATGAATGACAGTTTGGATAAACATAACCAACTAGCTTGGGGACTACATGCTCCACTACTTTTATTTTGTCAAAGTCACAAAAGAAAGTTGAGGAAAAAAATGATAGAAATTTTTTCTAACATTGGAGACATTTAATATCAGGGAGGAAGAATTTGAATATCAATGGAAAAATACATTAATACAACCTTAACTAATGCATCATGTTTCTTCACTGATATAACTTATAAGAATGGCAATATTCTTATAAAACACAATGGCAGAAGTAGCTATTTTTTAGGTTAAAAAAAACCCCCATTTTCAGTTGAACATATAGTGAAGAACAGGAATACATTTACATAAGAACCTCCCTAACCCTCAAACAGTCTGCAATCAGGTTTCAACAACATAATCATCTCTTAAATGGATGGATACATGGGGGTGGACGGTGGGGTATATAGATGGACAAAAGGATGGATGGACAGATAACGAATAGGCAAATAATACACATAGGTTTACCTTCCAAGCCCTATTACATTTTGTTTTTTCTTAATTTCTTATTGAAGGCTTTTTTCCTCTTTCTGGAACTCTACAGAAATTTTGAACAGTAAGAGCCACTTTAACCTCCATTACTCAACCCCTCAAACTTCTACAGATTAATACTCCCCCAAAATATTTTCAATAAAGATCAAATCTCAAAAAAATGCTGAGGGTTGGAAGAGAGAATCAAACCCGCACAACAGTGAGACAAGCACATCTGAATGACGTTCAGAGCTACCAGACAGCCCATGTCCCTCCAGAGCGAGAACCCCCTGAACTATCCTAACAGAACCAAGCTTAACTTATTTACATTTAACATAGAGAGCAACAGAAATACGCTCTTAAACATTAACAGCGGTTTCCCCTATTTTTGTCTCAAAAAAGGCATTAAAATAGGTACCTTTAAAGGCAAAAAAATTTGTTAAGTCTGCTGGAATTCCATACAAAATTAATGGGATGTGAAATTTCCAACAGTTTCTTCAAATTTTTGTTCCTTAGATCCAGGAGATTACCGGCTCAGCCTTCTGAATATTCCAGAGGTTCCGAAGCGCTTCTGCCATGCCCTTCGGTACTGCCGCAAATGCCATTATCACTGCAAGAAGCCTATAATAATTGTGACGCAGAAACTCTGAAAAGTAACATTATCAGCGTGTCAAAATTCTTATTCTTAAAATTAAACAATTTTATCAGAAGAGACAAGCTGGCCAAAACTCCATGTGGATCATAAGTAGCTACAAATAAAGTCTGAATTCAATTTTGTTTTCTTGTCAACATGCCCTCTTTGACACCCACAAATCTCTATTCCCCCACCAACATGAATACTTCAGGTATATTCTAGTCTTTACATAATAATAATAAAAAAAAGCCCTAGTATATATAGTGGCACCAAAAAAAAAAAAAGTGCTGCTTAGAAAAAAATAATTCCTTTGTATCAATAAATGTATTATATAGTATAAGCCTTTTCTTTTTCCTATATAGTACAAGCCGACCACAAAACTTAATGTCTGAAAACAATAATTATCACAGCTCACAGCTCTATGGGTTGACAACGCTCAGCTGCATGGTTCTCACTGGGCCTCCATGCAGCTGCACACAGATGTTCACTGGAGCTGCAGGCATGTGAAGGCCTGACTGACATGGAAGTTCAAGATGGCTTCATCATTCACATGAACAGCTGGAGAATTTTCAGTCTTATGCATAAGACTTTGTTATTAATGTATATTTGTTCCAGTTATCTGCAAGTCCTTTTGCAGGAACTAGATCTATTATATAATGATTATATCCCACAACAGTTTGAGGAACGGTAGTTATATTACAGTTTCTCTACATCTGTTAACTGTCAAAACACTTCATTTATCCACTTGTGTTTTATTAGTTTGTTTTTAATTTTCTAACCAATATTGATTAAATGCTTTTTAAATGCTGAATCTGCATCAGAGAATGAGAAAACACATGGTCTGGCCTTCACAGAGTTTACATTCATGTTGGAGCACATAAATAAAATATAGACAAATGAAACATATAATACAATTAGAGATTATGGTAACAGTTATGAAGGAAATAAAAGACACTTTGGATAACATCAGGGGAAATATGTTATTAAATTTATACCTTGAGTTCTTTACAATTCTGCTATTATTGAGCTGACCTTTATTCAATGAACACAGAAACTTCATTTTGAGAAGAGATGTTTATAGGTATCAGGCAATAAACCTCAGCCTTAAAAGAGCAACTTAGAGCAAAATTGAGGTTCCAGACCTATTGCCATTTAAAATTTAAAATTAAAGGAAAAAACCCACTTTCACATTTTAAATAAAAATATAAAAACAAAAAATTTCCTAAGACAAAAACCCCAGAGTGTGATATTACTGTAATGTAGCCACAGAAAAATAAATCTATCTACACTGTGAAGTAAAAACAATCTCACCTCTGACAATCAGCAAAAGCAATTTAGATAGCTACTAAAAATCCTGCTTTCATATTGTTTCTTCTAGGTTGAGTAAAAATAAATGTCTAAATCTACCTGACATCTTTGTTTTCATTGTCCACTTGCAGCTGTATACTAGGATAAAATCTACGAAGTTGCATGCAAGAAAAATGAAACATTTTACTGGAATAGACCAATAATAAGTCTAGAGCCTCTTCTACTGTGACAAGTAGTAGATGCTTCAGAAAAGATGAAGGTTTCCAGAATACATTTGATTAGCCACTCAATAAAAGAGCCTACACAGCAGATTGTCTCTTCGACCTGGTGGGATCCTCTCCAAACCCTAAAGTACACGGAGCTAGAAAACAAAGTCATTTTTATCCTGCCCTAACAAGCGTAACTGCAAATGCTTTCCTTACTAATAAAAAAAATCAAATTCTTTCAAGAATATAACCAAGCAACTTGCTTTAATAGTGTCCTATAGAATTCCTGTTAAAGAAAAATGATAATTCAGAAAAATGTGGCTACCTAAACAGAGTGGCACATGTTCATTTATAGAATATGCACAGTGCACTTTCTCTATAGTAACTCTTATAATGGTATACTCAGGGTAACCTAGAACACGGCTCTGCAACCCAAGTTACATTTTTTTCCATTCACTAATGGAGGGAATAATGTTGACACAATTAAATTCAACACCTGTATTGCAGCTTTCCCCAGTTGCACTCACAAGACCTACACACATATTTTAGAACAGTTTCCCGAGCAGCTGTTGTCTTCTCTACCTATCTAATTAGCAAGCTCTTCATGGGTAACTAATATAATTACTTCACGGATGATCATGGTCCAAGCATCCCTATTCTAATAGTGGTATGTCTTCACCTATGATTTAGAATTGGGCTTTCCAAAGTGGAAAAAGTAGAGATAATGTCAACGATGCTGGACTGGAGTTGCAAATATCCACACAGCTGATTGGTTGACGTGGCAGAAAAACCTACCCCTTTCCATTTCATTCTGTGATGACTGATTTTCAGTAGAATGGAGAAAAGGGCCCAGTGAACAATGAATCGACAGATCACTATACCCAAAAGACTAACTAAAACAAACAAAAAATAAAATTTCCTTTAAAAAGATGGGTTCAGTCTGTAAATTCCTGAAGTTAACTTTCTAATAAGAAGGGGTCATATTAATTTGGAAGGTTTTCAGCTGCCGGAAAAAGAAAGCCCAGTAAACCATAGTCAGAAAAGGCATTTAATTATCACCCAAGAAATTAGGACATAAGTGATTCCGAGCTTGGTGCATCAGCTTGATGACATCAACAGAGCACCAGATGCCTGACACCTTCTCAACCATCATGCTTAGCTGAACTCTGTCCTCTGAAAGTGCCTCCTGGTTGTGAGATAACTGCCATACCTCCCCTTATTATGTGCCCGCCACCCCAAGCTAGAAGAAAGGAGGAGTCACCAAAGGCCTTTCCCCTCAAGAGAATGAAACCCCTCAGTCAGTGCCATCAGTAGATGCTAGTTGCACATACGAAATACAAAATGTGTTTACTGTTTATCTGAAATTCAAATTTAGCTGGGTGTCCTGTATTTTTATCTGTTCAAGCTGGCAACTTTCAGTACCATTAGTCTAATAGAAGATAACTTTGTGGAATGATAGTAACTTGTCTATTATTGACTATGTTGTCTCCTAGTTTAACCAACTGCATCCTTTTCTTAGGAAAGAATTAAGACTGCTACAGGAGGAATGCAAAGAGCAGGAAATGTTCAGTGTTCCATTTTCTTCATGTCCAGAATAGGCTCTGGAGACTCTAAGTATCTTGGTTCCAGTAGGATAATGAAAACCACCTAAATCTTAACCCCTCCATGCACCCTTTGAAAACACAGAGGTCAAACAAGGAGAAAGCACTAAAATGCTGATAACGCATTATTTATCATACATCACAACTAGGACAAAAAGAATACAATGAACCTCAAATTACATGTCGACAGGATAAAAACACTCAAAACACTCATCCAGCAGAAGCAGTTCTGGAGGCCACTCTGGAGCAGGAGGTCAGGAAGACTAAGCAGAGAAGTAGAGAGGGAGCAGGATCCTGAGGGTGGTGGAACGAAGAGAGAGCTCCATCCTCAGTAGGGAAGTCCTGAGAACATATCTAAGACCTGGGCAGAGTCCAAAGTATGAAGGCACAGAGAAGGTACCACTTCTCAGGGAGAGGGAGCAGCGTGGAAGCGGCACCCCTTGAAGACTTGATGAAAGTAAGAAAATATAAAAAGTAGAAGTTAAAAAAAGAAAATGCAAAGAAAGGATATCATAAAAACAGAAGACCAACTGCCCTCTCTCCACTCTCCCTCCAAAAACATTTACCAAAATAAATGAACTTTACCAAACTAGTACTATACTCTTGAACTAAAAACTTAGTAAGTCATCCAATTGCTACCAATGGTCTAAGAAAATAAAATATTTCAAAATGAATGGAAATCAGTAGTCAAATGTTTCTATAAGAACAAACTATAAAATGAATTAAAATATTGTGCTTATAGAAATTCTGCTCAAAAACCTGCAACAGAACAAAGCCATATCACAACTGAACCCTGAATGAAACCCACCAAAGTAGACTAGGTAGATACAACATATAGCTCAGATTAAAAAATTTAAAAACATACATGGACAGAAAAAATCCAGAATGATAAGAAACTAGAGTTGACTAAACCCTAAAAATAAACAAAAAACCAAATTAAATTAAAAATAAAAGCTAAATTACAAGGTGTCCAAGAGAGAATTGATTCAACTGAAAGATAATCAGAAGCATTGAGGAAAGGCATAAATATATGAAAAGAACAACAATGACAAAAAAAAAATAAAAAGAAAAAAGGAGAGGTCGGAAGGATGCCAGAGCAACTAACTCATAAAGAAAATAGGCAAATGAGATCCAATATGAATAAAACTGTCAATTCTTAACAGTACAGAAAGTCCTCACTTAACACTGTCAATAGGTTCTGTGACGTTAAGCAAAACGGTGTGCAATGAAACCAGTTCTATCACAGGCTACCTGACTTAAATGAGAGTTAAGTTCCTATGGAATCACATCAATATTATAATGAAACAACATCGACCAAAATGGCCTTACTGAGGACCTGCTGTCCCCCTTAAAGGAAAAAAAAAAAAATCTCCTGAGCCTCTAGACTTAAATTAATAAATGAATAAGTAAAAATTTAAAAAAGAATTCACTCATCTGTTAAGAAAAATCAACCAAGGTATCCTTCAAGTATCAAAACTATAGAAAATATTTTATATAATTAAGAACTCCGGGAATACCGCACCCGCGAGCCCTGGTTAGGTAGCAGAGGATGTGCTTCCTCCAACCAAGATCGAACTGGCAGAAGAACTGAAGGTGAGCGTGAAATATATTTAATTGCAAACCTAAGAGTAAAGTAAAGGTGGAAACAAGGGTAGAGAAAGTAGATCTATGACGAGGCCTGTCCAGAAAGTATCCAGCTGTGTACGATGATGACATGACAGAAATAACCACTTCTCGCCTACTGAACTAGCCAGCATTCAGCAACGGACCACAAGGTAAGGTGCGCGGGCAGGCCCTCTCAAACATGGCGGATGGAGATACGAATGGCTCCCGTTCCTGCTCAGCAGGGTAGGCAAATCTAATAAAATTACAGTTGCTTCTACCTTTTATCTGAGCGATCCCACAGTGAGAAACTTACTCCCACAAAAATATATACATCAGGTTATTTAGTATGGCATTATTTGTGAAAACAAAATATTGGAAAGAACCTAGCTGCACATTCATCTATGTCTAAATAAATTACACTAACTCTCCCGCAATACAGCTGTAATAAAAAGAATAAAGCTCTCTGAATTAATGTGGAGTGATTTCCAGGGTATATTAAGCAATAATAGCAAAAAGAAAAAATGCATTTATTGTGTTCTATGAATTTTACTTTGAACCACATGTTTTACATATTCCAAGATAAAATTAAGTAAATTAATAAAATTAAATATATAAAGATGGGGAAGGGAGCTCTTAAATTGGACAGAACAGAAACAAATTAACCGTGAAACTGTGTATCAAATTAATGATATAATCATAAAAAAAGTATTCAAGCAACTTTTGATTCAAGTACTCTGACTGTATCACGTCGATAAGATATATTCTAAGACCAGAAGGAAATCATGAATTTTACATCAGTAAGTCTGTTGGTGTTAGTGATATTGATGTAGCAATGCCAATACTTTTTGCGTGTATGGTAGTAAATTTATTGATACTGATGAGAACCATGATGGAAATACGAAATAAGCTAGAGAAGGAAGACCCTGCGCTATTATTGGATCAGAATGGGAGGTGCCACTATGAACTGCAGATCTGTATGCTAGGCTCTGTGCACCGAAAAACTGTCTAGAACCAAGGATGCCCTTTACTACCAAAATCTTGCCACGTAAATGTCATTCCTTTAATAAAAGAAACCACAGACCTGGAGAAATGAGAGGCAGAGAAAACACAAGGTGAACATTTCTTGCGCCATAAAGGAGAATGTGCTAAAACTGAGTGAAGGCCTCTCAAAAGGACACAGGAGTCAACTTGAAAGGTTGCCTACTCATCAAACTTGAGACAATTTAAGAACTCCAAAGGAATAATGTCAGTAATGTGTTATTACATTTGAAAAGAATCCATAAGCTCATAGTATGTAAAAGAAAGAATAGTGAACAATGGATTACAAATTAGAAAATCATCACACAACTATGGATCTAATTATTAATTTAGGCAGGAATCATCAATAGATGCCAAATTCTAGGGGAGAAGCTGACAGGGAATAACATATTCACAAATCTGAAAGTATTACTTCTCAAATTTCTTATTAATTAGAAAAATAAAATGTACCTTTTACAATGGAGAAATCTAGCCGAAACCTCAACCAACCAAGAAAACAAATTTAACATCACCAAAAATAGGACTTCTAACATTCTTCTTCCCGACATGAAGCACTGAAAAGGGTAACAATCTCACCTGGGTAGTTTTTGTACCAAAAATATTTCATCCCTCCTATGGTCCTGAAACGCCGACAAACAAATCCCACGTGCGAGCTGTTCTACAACCACCAGCCTAGGCTCGACTAAAATCAACAGGAAAGAGCACTCCCTTCCACTCCCGGCCTTCATCCCCGCCCCCAGTGAGAGGAGGGAAATCTTCTAGATTAAAGGAGGTAGCATGGTGGAATAAATAATGGCAATGTATGGTTCTCAGTTCTGGGTCAAAAGGGAAAGATCTATGAAAAACATTTTTGCGACAATTGGGAAAATTTGAATATACACAGTAAATTGGATAAGCTCATGATTAAACTTTCTTAGTAGTAAAAATGGTGTTTTGGTTACATAGAAAAATACTCTTAGGAGAGGCATCCTGAAATATTTACGGGTACATTTTTATAATGTTTGCAACTTACTTTCAAAATCCAGGGAGAAAAAAGTGTGTATGACTGTGTGTGTGTAAGGAGAGAAAGAATACTAACTTTTGATAAAGCTGGGCAAATGAAATGTATATGTTCCTACCATTCTTTCAACTTGTTGGTAGATTTAAAATTTATCAAAACCAACCATTGGGTGGAAAACATTACAGGCACAATTTAAAAAATGATCAAAGGGTTAGGCCCCAAAAGACACAGAGCATAGAATTCATGCCATAATGACAGACTTCAAAATGCCTCAGGGAGAGACAGTAGGTATCTGGCAGCACCGGGAGCCACATGGAAGCCATGCCTGTGCCCTGCAGACCACCCACTGGCCTTCAGACTCTGTGCCCTTGCTGAGGTGGCGCACCGGCTACAGCTTCTTTAAAGTTGTCTGGTGAGGGCTGTTTATCAACAGCTGCCTTTACTCTGCCCAGGAACACGCATGACAATGATGCCCTTCTGTGACCCAAGATTTCTGTCGGGATGGCGTGACCTCCTTTCCCGAGCCTCAGATTTCTCTGGGGACTCTTGCTCACTACTCTCCCTCTAAAACATTTTGTCCCAAAGGTATCCCACCAGGGAGACAAGGCTCTGTGGTCAGTAAACAAGAACAGAACAGGGAAGGAGGTGAAAAGTGATAGAAAAGAAGGAATGTGCCCCCAAGGATTTTTCTCAGAAGACTAAAGCAGAAGCTCGTTATTTCTATGAAGATGTGAACTAGGAACTACTGATTGCTATCTTGCAACCCGGAGCAGAAAGCTTGTTTGAGAATGGAACCAATAACTGGAGAGATCAGAGAGCTACACTGGGTAGCAGGACAAATTGGATTATTAAGACCTGCTTTACTTTCTGGGTGAAGGGAGATCTGCCAGTCTGTACATACATGAGCCAGTAAATTACCTCCCTTCTCCTACTATCTTCTTTTTCCTTCTCCTGGTTTGGACTGGACTTTCTGATCTCTTATAACTCAATCTCAATTGAAACATTTCATTAAAAATATATTGGACAAATAAATTAGGGAAACAACTATTTGTTCACATTTACATGTCCCTGTCATTGAGTCACAAAGTGTAATAGGGTAATAAAGGCTCTGAGAAGTCCTGCACTGAAGAAACTTTTTAAAGTTTGTTTAAACTGATTGTGTCCCAAACCACTTGACTTTGGAGATGCCTATTAACAATCCTAAGAAGTAGTGTTCCATGGCAAACAATTTTTGGAATAACTGTGTGGAAATTATTCATTTGCCTGCAAAGAAATCCTGTCACATGTTATCACTTACTTTCAATATCACTTTTCCGCATTCGAAATCTGAGGTCCAGGTGATCAAACCAAAGATTATATATAACTTAATATCAAAAATATACTTGCAGGGGTGTCACAGTGCTTTTGTGCATGCCTGTCTTATACTGTTTGATACTACAGAAAATGAACTGTTTCCCAGCTTGCCTATGACCTGACTAGGGAGCAGAGTGTACAACCTTTTCATACTTGTCTTCCCAGCATGTTGAATTATGCGGGATACACAGGGGGAGTTCCATAAATGTTGCTGAATGAATAAAATTATTACCAATTTACTTTTTCCTGTAGGGATTACACTTCTTGTTGCTTTCCCTCATTTTCCCTTCTGTTACTCATTGAATTAATGCTTTTATTGAGCACTATGTGGTAACTCCAAGTTCTTAAGTCCTGGGAGGATAGAACTAATTCAATGCTCATTAGTGTGTACAACTGTTTAAATGATTTGTTCACAGCACATTCCCTTTTACTTGTCCAGAATAAATTGGATTTGATCATCACAGATCTCTTTAATCTTTCATTTTCTTGGATAAACCTCCAAAATTAGATGCTTCTAGTCTCATTTTACTTCATCTTTCAGACTAATAAGGAGTGGCAAGCCTTAACACACTCTTTTCTAAAGTAGGCACATTAGGGGAAATAATTATATGCTATTGTGCATAGACCTAGTGGAGTTAATTTCATCCCTTCAAAATAGAATATTAATTTCCAGGCATCATGTTGTTAAAATGGGTGGTTTTGCTCCTCTCCATCTATTGCCTGGGTAAGTTAGAGCAATGCATGTCTTTGTAGTATTTTCTATCCTTCCAACAACAGTGCAGAATGTGAAATACACTGAAACGTGTTGATAAACAATTATGATGGTAGAATAGCCTTAAAACCACATAATACATAGTATAAAGATTTTTATTTTTAAGGAACTGAGGATGGATAATCTTGAGAAGGCCCTGGGGCAGCATGAGAGCTGTTTAAAAATGTCTGTAGAAAGAGAAATATTCCAAAGTAATTTCAAACAAGTAATTTGACCATGTGGCATGCGTGGGATATATTTTTAAGGATAAGAAGAACGATATACCATTTAAATTATTTCCTGTTATCACAGTGCTGGTGGCAGTCTTGTTATTCTGAGATGGTGTTGCACGTAGTGTGAGATCTAACCAACGAGGAATTCTGTTCACATCACTGAGAACGGGATTTTCAGCATGGGAGTAAGATGCATATGAAACTGATGAGGGTAAATAAACTCTGCAGAAATGATTTTAAACTGCAAATATCTGTATAAACTCATCGTATATTATATATGTATATATATATGTGTGTGTTTATGTATACATTACCTCTACCTCTGTTCACAAAAAAAGCCTAAAACTAAGCCAACAGCGATGAGAATTCTCAACACTTATATTATGATTTCTAAATATCAATTAAAAAAGAAAAGGAACAAGGGGTTAATGGAGAAATGGCTGATTCCATGCCTGAAGAAGAAAATCTGTAAGATAAGTCTAGGACAACTTGTCATGCTAGGAAAAGGAAATACTGGAACCATATCAAAAGGACCTAGGAGCTAATTTGAACGGGCTCTCACTGACCAAAGATGGGGGTGGTTGAAGCAAGAATAGATTTATAACTCAAAGGAAATTAAACATATCAGATATATCCAAATCAAATTTGTAATAAAAAACTAGCAAACAAACCTTGTTAGTGGCTTTTGCTGAATGCTAGGGAAGGAACTTCTACTCAGTGTAAAAACTGACCATTAATCTTGCCTTTCCTATAGGAACTGTGCCTCATTATGCCAAATAATTGATGAGAATCCCTCTTAATTAAAGTATTCCAGCCAATGAATGAGGGAGTCACGGAAAGAGAAGATCACCATTTCGCAAACCCCAGTGAACAAAGGAGCTGTGCGATGGTAGCTCCTAATATCACAAAGACAGACAAGCACACGCTGTACCTCCTGAAGGAAGCACGCACGCCAGCTAGGGAGGAAGTGGTTTCACCCTCGTGTTCTTAAAAATAAACTTGAATCTGATCGAAACTTTAGCTCTTACTACTTATCAATTCATTGACAATATTGGAAACAGAACACGCTAAATGGCCCCGTGAGAATGCCGTCAGCAAAATCTAGACCACATGAAGTTCTAAATAACCCAAATTCTTCCACCAAACATTTTCAAAGGAAAAACATGGAGGTGATGTACACAATAAAAGAAATTTAAGTGATATAGTGATTAATCACAATGTATACACTTTGTTTGGATCTTGGCTCAAACAAGTTACAAAGAAAACATTATGGGACGATACAGAATAGTTGAAACTGATTAGATATTTGATAATATAAAGAAATGATCAATTATCATTATCATTATCAAAATTATCATTAATTTTAATAATATTTTGGTTTTATTATAAAAATAGTCCTTATAGCGATAATATTCAGGAATTAAATAAAACAAGGTGTGTGAATCTCTTTAATAAAACCCGAGTGAAGGGGGCAATAAATGAAAAGAATATTGGCTTTGAACTGATAATTACTGAAGTTGGTGATGGAGACAGGGGTGTTCATTATGTGGTTCTCCCTACTTTTGCTTTAAATTTCCAAAATCTTTCCGTAATGTTTGCAGTGAAAGCTGGTAAAATAGGGATCAGATGTGATCCTTAACCTGGTGGGTGGAGTGGCAGGGACATAAGTTTCTGATAAAGCACAAGGAAGTGTTTTTGAATGGAACTGTTCATTATGGAAAGGGCGAGCTATCTAAGTAGAGCACATTTCTGGTTACAGAAAATTTACCAGGTAGGTACTGAGCATGAGTTGAGTAACTGAATCAAGTTATTTTTCAGGCCCATTCCAATTTAGTGTTCTGTGAACTTTTTCTGAGAATATTCTGAAGGGCTCCCAGATTCAAAGCACTAATTCCAAAACCATGCATAGCACTTGTTGCTGTGTGCTTGTGTAGTGTCCTTGGGTATGAAGCAGAGGGCCTGGGACACAGAGCACAGGCATGAATGAAGAATGAGGACAGGCATACGGAACATTTCAGCACCATGGGAATGATCTAAAATATTATGTAGACCGGCTATGTTTTACTTATTACTGCTGAGAATCCCGCCAAATTTCTTTTCGCTGAAAGGTAAGGATGACTTCTCTATCACTAAGTAACAAACCCAAACATCAAGTTTTTAAGACACTAATTTAACTAAGTTTCAGGAAACCATGCAAAGAGAGATCATTAGGAGAACACAGTCCTATGCTACCTGGGCGTAATTTTCTTTTCTCTGCTTCAGACATGCCAATTTAGAATGTCTGAATTTGCATTTCTGTCTCAGTAAGATTCTTACAAGAATCAAGATTCAACTCACCAGGAAACTAAAAGAAAAAGAAAAAGATAAAAAAAGCCAAATTTCTTCCAAGTAGCCTTGAAGATTATTCTGTAAATCTTGTACCAAATACTTGAATAATCACTATCAAACTGACATTTTTTTTTCTTCTTCACATAGAAGAAATTAGGTTTCTTATCAGGTTCTTTTAATCAAGGAAAAAAGTAATCAGTGAATGCAGTTTCTGCCAAGTCCACATCCTCTACCTTCAAAAATAGCACCTCTGCATTATCGACCCAATTTTGATTCTGACCCATGCAATTAAGTAATCAAATCCTATTTCTGGAATTTATAGTTTTATTCTACATGTCTCATTCTAATTTGGTGTCATCTGGGGTACAGCAGCCCTTTCAGCTTGTACCATTTGCCTATTGGATTATCCATCACTGACCCAGAATCCCAGCTCCTAGCCTGAGACAGCCTTCCATGATTTTGTGTTTGTTTGTTTCACATTTGAGAAACTGGGAAAGTCATATTGGTGTGCACGTGCATTCTGTCTGAGGATGGTTACTACTTTCTCCTCCCAGGCAATTTTGTCTTTTGGGTTCTTCTCATCACTAGGTTGCTAAGAATCAATTCTTTTTTACTCCATGAATTTCCTGGCCAAGTTCACTGTCAACTAAAATTAAGGAAAAATAGTATTCCAGAGCCCTCACTCTCAGATAATTTCAGAATTTGAATTCTCAACACAGGATATTTGAAGGCACCTTCTTCTTTTAGGAAGAGTCAAATTCAGTTCTGTGAATTTGGAAAAATGAGGCAGTCGACATGACCTATGGCCTCCTCACTTTACATCAACAAACATTTATTGAGTACTTACAAAGAGTCCTACTTTGGGTTAAAATACATCAAAAATGTTCCTTGAGCACTAGAACCAACCCCAATACTGAGTGAAAAGTAAATGAAAAATGAGGAATTCAGAGAAACTGTTTGATAGAAGAACTTGAATCAACACGTTAAGAAAACAACCACAGATTAAGTGAGTTCAAGGGTCAACGCTACCTGCTCTCCAACAGAAAATGAGTTACTAATTAAAGAAAAATTGTGACTAAAAATCTTGATAAAAGCAACAGGCCCTTCATCACATTAGAGTCAGGCTCAATGGGCCAGGTTACCCATATATTTTTTACTCTTTGAAAGTGAAGCTGAGAAGATAAATTACCAACATGGAGAGTAAGTTATATTGTGTTCAAGGAAATTCATGAAGGTTATAATAATTTGCACTGGGCAAGAATGAGTATTATCTGAAGTAGTTTTTCCAAGTGGATCATGAATTACTGGCCTCTTCTATAAGCACTTTGACTAGTTAATTATAGGTTAACATTCCTAATATACTGACTTCCATCACAACCATCATGTGGGACAATGAAATCGTTATAATCATCATGAGTTAATCAGAAAGTTCCAATTAGGGTTCCGCTGGCGCCATCAGTGAATTACCATCAACTGATTATGCAAACTGACTAAAATTAACCAAACTTCTCCCAATTAAATGCTCCACTTACTCGTCATTAAAGAAGGTAGCATTTACTGCTTTATCTTTGGTGTCAGGAAGATTGTAAATGTTGGGAAAAAAAGAAACCTCTGCTAAATATGAATGAATGCATCCGTGTACGCACGCACAAGTCAGCGTGTGTCTCACAGGAACTTTGAGTCAGCTGGGATTTTCCAGGCTGCAAAACAAATACGGACCACACTTAGGATTCAAGTTTGCTTTTTTTCTCAGAATGGTCCCTTATGAATATTTTTCTTTGTGTTAATTTATTCATTCAGCAAACACAATGTTTTATTAAAGTAGGAGTTATTATTCCGACTCAGCCACTCACGTGTTTGGGCCCCTAAATGCCCTTGGCTGGCATCTGGGAACCTGAATATGGACAGAGCTTCTCACCACTCCCTCATAAGAATGTCTCACTGTGCTTAAACTGTTTATGCAAAAGAGATGGCTTATGCTGAAAGCCTCCTGAGGGGATGGAATTTGGGTACACGGTAGGCCCAGAATACCTGTTATGACCATCCCCCACTAAAAACCCCCAACCCTGAGTCCCTGAGGAGCTTCCCTGAGATAACATTTCACACATGCTGTCACAATTCATTACTGGAAGACTTCAGTGCTCTCTGTGTGGCTCCACTGAGAGAAGCCTCTTGGAAGCTGAAGCCTGGTTTCCTCCACACTTCACCCCATGTAGCTTTTCTTTTCGCTGATTTGTGCTATATCCTTTCAATGAAATGACACATAGCCATGCATATGCCTAATTGCTGAATCATGTTGAGTCCTCCTAGTGAATCACCAATTCTGGGGGTGGTCTTGGGGAACCCCAACACTGGCGACATAGTGCGTTTGAAGTAGTAATGAAATGAGAGCGTGGTATACCGCAGTCAGGAGCTCATGGGGTGGGACTGCGCTGGAAACAAGGTGGGGTCGATTGGTAGCATGTGCTCCCCCTAAACTCAATATCCAGTTCCACTTGCCATGTGGAATGAGAGGCAGTTCAAGCAGGAATAAATTTAAGAAAGCATCTAATCCAGAATCCTCATTTTTTCAGATGAGCTAAGGTTGAGATCTAAAATAACTTTCTATAAGACACGGCTAGTTCAAAGCAAATACTAGCACATCTAAACCACATCTCGAACCCCCAGTAGTTCCTACCAGTAAATCATTTGCTGCCTGGCTGGAATCTGTCCTTTCTCAGAAGGCCTCCTGCTTGCATCAAGATGTGCCACATGGTTGCAGATTCGCACCATGTTGCATTTTCAATTAAAACAGCTAAATGGGGTGTTTTAAAAGGATGATTTCCAAGCTGCCAGGACAATAACGCCACAAACCCCACCAGATTTTATTAGAATCAAATGACAGCATAATTCATTAGGAAAATGTGTGCCAACCAGAGAAACAGCAATACCTCAAACTCTTGGAGTACTGAACGCCATCCAGTTGGCCGAGAAAGAGCCATGTGGCTTAAAATCATTTTTTGCAATTACAATACTAGCTAGTTCATAGTTTTTGGCAGATATGCCCCACATGCATAGCAGAACTTAGCTAATTTTCACTCTGCTGATCGACAAATGTTTTTTTTTTATTTTCCCCTCAGAAAAACCACCCAGAGAGCTTTTATGAAATCTGAGGAAGTGCATCAATAAGGGAGCCCATTTGTTACAGCCTGGCTTTAAATGATGCATATTAAATAGGCCACCCAATATTCATCACAAAAAAATTCTACTGTGCTAAGATGATGAGTTAAGAATATCAATCACACTAATTACTAGAGTCTGAAAGTCAAACAGTAAGATTTCCCAAGTCCTTCTGACTTTTCTCTCTTGAACTGAGCTTGCTTTTTGGAAAGCAGGAAAAAAATTTTTAAGTTATTTACTATGGCCTTCTCCAACATCATTATTAGTTCTAAACAGTTAGACAAGAAATACCATACAGTGCTCCATCAATTTCTTTAAGCAATAAGATGTTTATATGACCAAAGGAATGAAAACGCTTTTCTATTAAATTTTGCATCCATGTTACATTTCCAGGTTGTCTTCTTGGGACTTTCCTCAATAGCCCAAATGTTGAATTCCATCTGTGAATGTGCTGTATGATGATTTCAAAAAATGTTAATCTATTCTAAGTTGAATAACTCCTTCCTCAAAGAGAACCACCCTGCCAACAAGGAGGAACCCCCATGCTGCACTTTAAATGCCGCATCTGTGCCACCACTGCAGGGGGTGAAGGGACGCTGTCAGGACAGGGCTCACAGGTGGCTTCAGCTATACTGACTGACAATGGTCTGTTCCCTAGCTTGGGAGTAAATGGACGAGCATTTGAGGTATTCTGTAAACTTTGTGTATGTTTCAAATATTTTATAATAATTTCAAAAATACTTAACTCCCTAAATTTGCTTCATTGGCATTTCCAGACCCTCAAGGGGGTGCCTTACTTAGCCTTGCTATCTCTAGAGTCAAACTGAATTTTCTTTAGTAGGATCAAAATGGTCCACTGAAATAATTTCTATTACAGAGTTCCCAAAACTTGGCCAAATCTTCCCAATCTTTCCTATCAGATATCCTTTGTCTGTGGAGCATCCTGTAAGAATATAAAAGCCAAGGGTATTTTCAATCTGTGTAAGGAAAGTGATAACATCTTCTCATATTAAAGCTGCCAGCTTCCCAGATAGAAAATTTTGTCAGTAAGTAAAAGGTATAAGATCAAGAAAAACAAGATAAATTGACCAAGTGTGCTTTAAAATGTTCCATAAATTTAAAGGCCCTTCTTCCCCCAGCTGATAATGGGAAGATGGAAGCCAGCTGTGTCCACAGAAACCTCATGTTTAATGTATAGACGCACAGAGAGATCTCAAATGGGACCCTGAATCCTAGCATCAGCAGCAATTGTAAACTTGTTAAAAATGCAAATTCCCAGATCTCAGCTGGGGGAATGCGAGAGAGAGGCGTGGGCACTAATCCCTCCAAATGATTTTGATGCCTGCTAGTTTGAGAAGCAGGTATGCACATGTTGGGAGTCTAGCCTCTGGAGTCAGAGAGACTCAGTTTGACTACTAGGATCTGCCCCTGCTAAATGCTGTGACTTTGACCAAGTTACTTAACTTGTCTATGCTTTAATATCCTCATCTATAACATGAAGGTGATAATAGTTCCTAACTCAAACACTGGCAGTCAGATAATAATACATGTAAAAGTTTGGCAAAATGCTTGACACATACTCAGTACTCAATAAATGTGAGTTATTTTTCTCTACCATGGAGACTATAACAGATTTGCTTTTATTCCAGTTTACTCATCTATTTACTTGATTAGCATTTATTGAGCATTTACCACATGCCAGACCTGGGCACTAGATTACACAGGGTTTCTGGCTGCACATCAGAATCACCCAGGGAATTCTGAAGAATTCCCTATCCCACAGCAAAACAAAGAATTGCTGATAGCGCTGCTCAAGCTTGGCTATGTCATAAAAGCTATTAGGAATGTTTTAATGGAAGAAGCAACCTGCAAGCAAAAATGGCAGCCCAAAGCCCAAGGAGCAGGGGTTCATTGCATGCGCATGATGTCAAAAACTTTTAGAAGGGGTTGTTTGCCCAGCAAATTTCCATAGGCACCGACACGATCCTCTCCTGTTTCACAGATCTTCTTAGGAAGCACAAATTATGTTTTCCTAAATCTTCAGTGCTGGCTAACATGCCAACAATGGGTAGATACGGACGTTGGTTGATGCTACAAGCAGCGAGCTCTACTCCTGGGTCCTCCCTCGAAGCCTGAGCGCAGCGGTTCAGGACAGAGGAGTAATTATACAGTCATCAGCTCCATAACCAACACTTGTAAGAGCACATTTCCCTAAATATATTGCCCAAGCCTAAAGGCTAGACATAATAGTTTCACACACCAGTCTCCAAGGGGAGGAGAGAAGGAGCAAAGCTTTTAAATTAATTAAAAGAGACACTCAGGCACACTTCATGCCATTCTTTAATCTCCATTCTCCTGTGATAAATATAGAATGACAGGACCAGGACCCGGCTAACGAGCTGAAGGCAGGACCCTATGGAGACTCGTCAAGCAGCCCGCACACACTCTGCAAAAAGGCCCAGGGCTTAAAAATAGGAAGGAGGAAGCAATCGGCCTCTGGCCTCCACTGTGTCACCAGGGTGCTCCAAAGAATGCCCCCTGGGCCTGCATCCCACCCTGCTTGGACTAGTAGCAGTTTAAAGAGCACATAAAAAGGAAATAGCATGTACTGTAATTTGGAAGTCAGAGAATAATAATAAAAACAGTGATGATTTATTGAGGGTTTGCTAGTGTCAGGCACTGTGCTAACGGCTTCTCATGTAGTATTTTATTTAATTGTGGTAACCAGCTTCCTAACAACGTTTGCCTCCTATAGGGTTCCTCTGGTGCACTGAATCAGAGACAGTACATGTGACCAATAGAAAATTCCAGAAGTAACTGTCGGTGACTTCTAATTAGATCACAAAAGGCATCATCACTTCCAACATGACACCTCTTGAACCACTTGCTCTGGGGGAAGTCAGAGCCATGTCACATAGTTGCTCAAGTATTTCAAGTACCTTGAATACCAGCCACGTGACCAGGCCACCTCGGAAGTGACCTGCCAGCTCCACTCAAGCCTCTAAGTTTTCCAGCTGAAGCCCAAACGTCACAGGATAGAGAAGCCATGAGCCCTGGGCCCTGTCTGAATGGTTGTCGCAGGGAGCCCATGAAATAATTGTTTTAAAAACTAAGTTCTGTGATTTGTTATGCAGCATAACAAACTCATACCTAAGAGCTAAATACTCTTCTAGTTGAAGAGAGTTGAAGTGATTCAGTCACAGGCTCAGTCAGTGAAGCAGGGGGCATCGGAATCCCCGTTTGCAGACTTGAAGTTCCAGCTCTCATTCCATCATACTACTCCTGACACATGCACAGAAGGTGTGGAACCAATTTCGCACCCCTTTTATTAAGGGAAAAGTAATCATGTAATAGGCATCTTTCGAGCACCTTGGTTGTTCCCAACATACTTTGCTCATCCTACACAGCAGCCACCATCCTGCCTTGTATTTCAGCCATTTCTCTATGGATAGATTAGAAGTTCCTGGAAAGCTGGAGTAATGTTTCCCTTATGACAGCCTGTAAACAGCAGAAGGGTGTGGCAAGGATGTCACGTTACCCCTGTAGACTTGGCAGCTCTGCTCTACCATTTTCAGGCCAGGTGACATTAGGCTAATGACCTAAATGCTACGAGACACCAGTTCCTCACTCTTCCTCACTCTTGTAACAGGGCCAATATTAGCACACACTTTTAACACTTTTGTTTGCACTACGTGAGAAAAATACTCAAAGTATTTTGCACATTAACTAGCACACAGTAAGTGCTCAATAAATGTTACCTATTTGAATTATTATTGAAATGTGTTGAAGAAATACCCGACATTTTAAGCGGCCAAACAAAAGCTCATCGCTCAGTCTATCCTTCTATGGAAAGAGAAGCTCTAAAGAGATAACAGTGGTTCCTGGGAGTGAAGAGATTTCGCTGTGCAGGCACTGACACCTTTGGAGACACCCTGGCCACGTTCCTGCGAGAGCCCACCCTGCTCCGCTAGAGGGAGAGGAGCCTTGGGAAAGCTGCCCTTTGCTTCCACCATCCAGGGGGACATGTGCGGACAGCAATTTGGCTTTTTTGCAAGAAGCAAAGTAAGACAAGAAGGGTCTCCCTCCCCCTGGTCTTATAAACCAGGGAAGAGACGGATTTTGCTTCCCCCCATTTCTTAATCCTATTACATTCGTATCATTTTGTAAGACAAAGCTCCTTAGCTCCTGCCAATACTCCCTCCAATGCCTTTCCCTGTGCTTAGGTCTTTCTTGGTCGTAGAGCTTACAGGCTGCCAAGGGTCTTGCTGTCTCCCCCGGTGATCTCTACTTAAATGCTGTTTAGAGTCCCTCCTCCCTTCGAACCTAGCTTTATGGCTCCTATTTCTTTTTTTCCTTCTGCATGAAAAGCTTTCTGTGTAAAATTCTGTTTAGGGTCCAAAATGTATCCTCCACCTTCTACTTCTGGATAAGATGAAGGAATGGGAAATTGGGAGAAATGCCAGCCACATTCTCCCATCTCCAAATAAACACATAATTCCTAGCACCGCAAGGTGCAGGGTTAAGTTCTTGGGTGGACGTGGGGGATATAAGTGGCTCCTCCACTATAACGGAAGATATTTTTAAAAGTATTAATAACTAGGAAATGAAGGGCCAAGTGAAGGATGCCACGAGCAGTAGGGACAGATGGCCCAGGAGAACAGCGGAAGGGAAAGATAGACAGATGAGGACACAGGCGAGCTGGAGCAGGAAGCCTGGGTGCTGGGCGGGGGCTCTGAAGGACGAGGGAATCCTGACCTGAGGAGGTGAGGAAGGGCAGGGAGGGCGCTCCGGGCACAGGACGGAAAGGCAAGGAGGCAGGAGAGCAGCAGGCTGTTAAGCAAAATGCTGTGCATTTATAGAGAAACAAGGACAAGGACTGCAAAAAATAAAGTTGATTAGGGGAAAATATGCAGCCAAATATTAGCAATAACAACCTTCAAATGCCAGAAAACTAACGGTCTTTTTGCAGATTATAGAGCAAATTGGTGACATATGGATTTCATGACTAAGAATTAGTAACATATTCTAATCAATTCCTCAGGGATCATGAACATAAAACTCTGAGGCTAGAGAAGTATATTTTCAAAGGAGGCGAGGCCGAGTGAACTGGTAGCTCACTCTCCCCAACATGTTAAGTAAGTTTCCCTCACTGAACTGAACTAGCTATGGGTCAAATACCTGCCAACGATTTTTTTTTTTTGGTAGTCTAGTTTTAAAAATCATTACCTAAAGTGAGATGGCACATATTAGATGACTTAAGTCAAGAATCTGTTATTTATCAGCAGTCACTTCAATGATTTCCAAGAGCCAGTATCCGCTAACCAGACTGGTTTCACGGTGAAATAAATGTGCATCAGAAGTAAACATGATTACCGATAGGGCTAAGGGTGTTTGCACACCGGTACTTGTTTCTATCCTCTAGCACAATCTTAGAAAGCTACTGTACAGAGTAGGCGCTCAAACAGAAATTCTTCGAATCAGAACTTACTTCGTGTTCTCCTTACAATCAAAGAGCTAAGTTCAAAAAAGATCCAGAAAACATCATAGGCCATCAACCAATCCAAACGGTGACTCCCTGAAACAGGAAAAAGTCCCCAAGCACTGTTTCTCTGTCCTTCAGTCCCAACAGATGTTCCCTGCACAAGACGAAAGCGGACGGCCCAGGCTCAGGCCAGGCGGGCTTACCATATACCACATGCTTGGCCACTTGGGGTCATTGAAGTAAGTAGACTGGGCACGACTGAAGTCATAATCCCTCTTGGTCCGTTTTTTTACCACTTGCTGTTGGATCCACTCCACCTGGCAAGGAGAAGGACATCTGGTGAGTGTTCGAGTTGCATCAGGGTTAGTGCAACATAAACGACAGTCTGAAGCATTTCTCATCTTGAGTCAAATCTGTTTAAGTCAGGCTTCATTCCGGCAACTAGAATCTGAGATTCTCTAAAAATCTAGTTCTATTTTATTATATGCAGGTAGGCTTTTTTTGGTCTTTTATGACAGATCATTCATCTCTCTCAATAATATACTACAAGCATACACCATTCACAATTTATTGCAAATTGATAGTGTATTTTTTAAGGTAATTTTTTCATTGTTACGTTATACTAAAGGTCAGCAAACTTTTTCTATAAAGCTCCAGATAATAAATATTTTAGGCTTTGCAGGTCATATGACCTCTGTTGCAACTACTCATTCTGACACTGTAGTGCCACAGGCATTGTATAAATGTATGGGAGTGGCCATGTTCCCCAATAAAACTTTATGCCCCAAAACAGGTGGCAGGCTAGATCGGGCCCACAGGCCAGAGTTTATGATCCGTGCCTCACACTATACATCAAAAATTTTAAATGCTCTGACATTAAACATCAAATTTAAAAGTCATCCTGGGATCAAATGCTCTAGGATCACAAATTTTCAAACAATGTCTTTCTATAACATTGTGTGGTGGGAAAAGCACCAATTTGGGGAATCAGAAAACTAAAGCCCTAGCCCTGTCTCTGGCAAAAAATTGGAAAAGTCACTCAATTTCCTGAGCCATAGGCTCCGTGCTGGCTCTAAAATTCAGTTCCAACACACCACGTTTGAGAAAGTCTTCATGTTTAGCTGCAACTTTTGCTTACACAAAGAACCGCGAACATTGAGTTTAGCACAGAATTGTAACCTAAATGGTAGAAGTATGAATGGGGGTATTTTTAAAAACAGGTAATCATTATGTCAACAGAAAAATAAACAGTTTCCATTTTGAACTGAGCATCTCAAAAGCAGAATCAGCCCTGGTGGTATTCTACAAGTTGTTCCTAAATTTTCTTGTGATTTATTCTGGTCATAACTTAGTCACAATAGTCTAAAATGTTCAGTTCCACCACTTATCCCTAACTCTTCACAAAGGAATGACAAACTGGGAGGATGGGGTGACTTTGTAGCCTACGGTTGTGAATCTCTACCCACCCATTCAATAAAGATTTCAAAAACTCTCTTGCATAATTGATTAAAGATTACTGGAGGAGAAAGTTACTAAGATACTAACAAACTCAAAATGCATAGTTGTAAATAAGATAGTAAAGGCCAAAAGCCAAACTAATAAATTTATATGATTCTCATATTGAGAAATATATTCAACAGGAATACTGGCATGCAAGATGAATTTAAACAGTGCATTCCTAACACTACTAACAAAGCAAACTGAATCTCACGGCCTCCTAAATAAATATAAATCTATTTATAATTAGGATCACAGCTAAGCATCATGTATGTGCCTGCTTTGATGGGTAATTTAAGCAAATTTTTTAAGAAAAAAAGCCAATAAGTGAAAAATAATATCTGGAAAATAAAAGTTTTTCTGATCCTCTTTTTATTAACCTAGACCAAGTGACTCTGTGGTCCCGACTCATTCTACATCACCCAAACACACACACACACGTGTGGGCACACACATGCACATGCTGGATAAAAGGGATGCCATGTTTTTCTTCAAACCACTGTACAATAGTTGTTCCGGAAGCTAATAGAAATCTTGTTTTTTGTTTAATCGAAGAAACTACTTTTTAGGAATTTCACAGAAACCAATGTGGCATTTAAAATGTGTATAAATTTATTTTTAATAGAGAGTAATTTTTAAGTGACTGTGTTTCTAAGAATATAGGAAAAAAATCAATTCCCTTCTCAATCAAAGTGGAACGGCAAGCGTAGGTATGCTTATACTTTTCTATTTCCGGGAAACATTTTCAATCTTTATATGATGTGCATTTCATTCACTCATTTATTCACTCAAAAAAAGCAATAAATGCCAATTCTATACCAGACACCACGCTGGGAATATAAAGATAAGTAAGAATAGTCTTTGCCTTTGAAGGACTTAACATTTTACCAAGGAATATTTAGCAAGTGTCCCACAACTCTCCACTTCATAAAAGTGAAAGTATCACCATAACTGACATCTGGTGCAGGCCCTATTACTGCATTAATTAGACCATTTATGAAAATTTTAACGATGCAAATTACATTTGCAATCCTTAGATTACTGTCTATAAAATTATCCCAGTAAGACTGAACCATTTCATGTTTGAACATTCAGTAAAAGATGGTTGCAGATCTGTTTAGACAGGGCTCTTTTCAAACTAATCCTATATTGGCAGTGGCCTTTCCTAACAGAGCCTCCATAAATTCCAGAACTGCCGACATATATGTGTCCATAAACCAGAAAGTGTCAAATCTCCCCCAATGTGGACTCAATAAAGAGACTGTTAGAAATCAGGACAAATCGATGCTCAAGTGGGGGTGGAAAACTTTTTACGATGACGCTTCTACAATACACCCTACCCTATACACAGCACACACACAGGCAAACGGTGCAAGTATGTGAGAAAACCAAGAGGCAGCCATTTCCTAGATGAATTATACATACTAAAATAGAACAAAATATCTTCCCAAACAGCATCTCTTCTGTAATTTTACCAAACAAAAATGCTTATTTACAGGGCTTGGTGGCTAGAAGGTGGTACAGCAACTTGGCATCTAGCTTTGACTATAAGTCACTCTGTCTGATCACAGGGCTGCAGTACTCAAGAAAAGTACAGTGGGGATATTTTTAGAGTTGGATACCATGTATTTTGCCTCAGTGCTTTATGAGTATGTATATATAGCCCTACAATTTTTGGAAAGTGGGAAAAGCACCTCTTGGAGCGGAAGATTTCTATGACTGGAAATACCATATTTATATTTTTAAACTACTACCCATATGTCTGTCCTTGAGCCCTTTAAGAAAAATCTCAAAAGTAATGCAATATACAGATTTCATTTCTTGCCAAGAAGCCCAATGCAAAGAAAAGGCATAAATTCATTTTCATAAAACTATGGTCAGCCCAGGAGAATAAAAAAACTGTGTGCTTTCCCTCACTGGTTTACCTTCAAAAATGCGATTTCCTATAGTTTATGAAACTATAGTTAACCTAGAGTATAAAAACCCCATGAGCTTTGAAATCTTCAGTCTATCCTTCACCAGTTTCCACAGACATGTGCTACCTGGTTTTAAGGCCATTCTCTGCCTTTACTCACAGAGCTCTCCCTCCTCTCTGCACGGTCCAAGTGAACATCAGGCATTCACCTCTTCAGGAACTTTGCTGAAGATGTTCCCTTTCATCAGATTTCACTTGTCAAGAAAACACGTGAGCTGGCAATTACTGCAAGGCTACCTCTCCAATCTTAGCGGAACTTGTATAGCATTATTTTGGAACTCACCTGCTTTCTGATACCATCTACATGGAGAAGGCAATTTGACAGCAATAGGGAAAAATGTAATCATATGAATATGCATTACATAAGTTATTACATAAATATCATGAGAAAGACAAATACTGTGTGGTATCACATGCGTGCAAATTTGCGTGCAAACTTAAAAAAAAGTCAAATTCATGGAAATAGAATGGAAAACTGGAGAGTGAAGGGGACAAGGGACAGGCTGGTGAAAGGGTACAAATTTTCAGCTATGAGTATGTACCAAACAAATATTCTGAGCATCTAATGCATAACATGGTGACTATAGTTGATAACACTATTGTATAATTGAAATTTGCTGGGAATAAGACAAATATGTTCTCACACAGACACAAAATAAATATGTGAGATGATGAATATGCTAATTAAGTGGCTGGGGGGAATTTTTTCACAATGTGTATGTGTGTATCAAAAAAAGTACACTTACAATATCTTATAACTTTATATGTCAATTATGCCTCAGCAAAACTGAAATTTAAAAAATATTATGGTGCTACTTTAAAAATGTGTCCCACAGTAAGGAGGAATCAGCCTTTTAGATATTAAAATATATCAAAGCTAATGATTAAAATATATCCTGGTAGCAAATATTGACAGATATATAAATGACATGGAATGGAAAGTCAAAAAGCTGACCCAAAAAAGACAAGAACATAGCATACGATAAGGGTGCCATCCTAAATCAATGGGGAAAAACAAATTACTTCATAAATGATGGTGGAACAAGAAAGAACTGAAAAGAAAAAAAACTGAAGCCATTCTCACATCTTACATTAAGACCAATTCCAAATGAATCATATTTAAATGTAGAAGTAAACAAAACCATAAAAGTACCATGAGAAATATGGGAGATTTTCAAAAATAATAGTAGTGAAAAATATTTTGTCTAAGTATAACAGAACCCTCCCAAAAAAGTGATTAAGAAAAACTGATAAATTCAACTACATAAAAAGTAAATTTGGCATGGCAAAAAAAACTTCAAAAGCAAAGTAAAAGACACACCGGGGAAATGTTTATAGTTTCTAACTTGGACAAAAGGCAATTTTCCTATTATATAAAGAGTTCCTATAATCAGCAAGAGAAAAAGTCAATTAGAACACAGGTAGAAAAGGTAAATCAAGTTTCTTAAACATAGAAAAATATGCCTGAGCTCATGCATGTAAAGACAAAAATCAAACTAATATTACACTAAGGTAACACTTTCCACCTTTCAAATGAATAATCGAAATATTGATAACATACTTACTAGTGAAGGTGTTAGAAAACAGTCTTCTCTTATAAAGGTGATGGGAATGTAAATCTCTATAACACTATAGAGAGTAACTGGACGATATCTACAGAAGTCTAAAAGAAGTAGTTCTACCAAAAGAAATTTATCTTACATATTTATTTACATGCATAATTATGCAAGATTATTTACTGAAGTACTGCTAGCAGTGACTAAAAGTTGTAAGCAACATGAACATATACTGACAGGGATTAAATAAATAACAACCTATCAATACAATGGAGCACACGCCAACCATAAAAGAGAATGAAATGGACTTTATGTGCTGGCAGAGAACAGTCTCCATGATGTAATCAGTGTAAAAAAAAAAACAACCAAAAAACGGTAAGGTACAGTCTCTATGGGATACTACAATTTTTCTATCTCTCTGAAGTGATTATACACAATAAACCCTAAAAGCATTGGTGCTTTCTGGGGGAATAATTAAGTGACTGGGATATAGGATAGGAGGGAAACCTTTTACTGCATGCCCTTTAATACCTTGTTACTTTTGAACTATGTGAATATGTTGCCTATACAATTTAAAAATTTTTTAAATTTCATATATTCCATTGGTTAAATCCCATCATATAATCCAATGATTTCAAATGTGACAAAATGCCTGCATTACAACATATTTTTTGAAAAGCAATGAGAAAAATACAATATAAAAATGTGTCATAGATGTTTTATATTACGTTCTAATATCACAATTATTTAGAAAAGATGGATAAACAAAATGTGGTTGGAATTTGGGGGACTTGGTTTATAACCATAGAGTTGCTACCAGCCACTTGTGTGACCTTGTAAAATCTTTGTAGGCCTCTTTTATCTGTAAAGTGAGAGAAAACAGACTAAACATGCTGTTTTGTGTCTTCTAGCTTTGAAATTTTATCTGTAAAGTCTCTTCTCTGAGTTGACCAGGAATAGAAAGCTTGTGTGCAATGCAATAGAGAGGTGAGGTAGGTGCTCCAGTTGATAAATGATTTTAAATCATTCTGTGAAGAAGCAAGATTAATATTTGGAAAGGAGGGTAGTAAATTATATTACTCCTTTTGTGATTTGAATGAAGCTGTTGCCAGGAAATAAAATATATGAGATTCCATGTTTCATATTTCTTATTAGTTTTGACAAAATGCGGAAAAAGAACATGAAGAGATTTCTCTATTTTCTTTTATGAGAACAAAATAGAGCAGCCCTGACTTAAAAAAATAAAAATAAAAAAGAGCCCTGGTTGGCTTGGCAACTGAAAATTCACCAGTTTGATTCCCGGTCAGGGCACATGCCTGGGTTGCAGGCTCTGAGCTCTTCTCCCGTCCTTGGGGAAACATCAAACATTAAAGTTGATGTTTCTCTCCTTCTCCTTCTCCCTCCCTTCCCTCTCCTTAAAAATAAAATAATTTTTTAAAAACATGTACGAGGTAAATGTATAAGAGCCATGTACTTTTTTGCTATATGAGAGAAAAGGGATAATGAACACAATTCAGTACCAACAAGCTTCTCCCAAGCCCTAAATATAAAGCCAATATACCTCAAAAGTTTTCTAAAATTCTGGTAAAGAAATCAAAATTAATCAGTGCAAGAATCAGAGAATCCACTAACAGTATGTATTTAGATGAAGAGTAGGCTTGAGAAATCTTGCTCCATCTAGAAACTGGTGATTAGTGAATTAGTAAATACTGGCATTGTGATTTGAGTTGCTCTATTTGATGAATCACTCTTTTTAAAGGAAAAAAAACACTAATTTTTTGAATTCTGACTATTGTAGCTACTTATGAACAAAATGTGCATTATTTTTTATTTGGTGGAAAATTCTTCCTTGATTTGCTTGAGATAGACACTCTGAATCCTACTTAATGACTGCAAACATCAGAGGTTTATATTAGAAAGTCATCTAGTCAGGAAAATGAGAAATCATAATTTTTGAAAGGTCACTGAGGAAAAAGTTTTAAAATAAATACCACATGTATATTCAGAAGAGTAAAACAGAAGACAATACATGCCAAAGTAGAGAGCTTTAACGGCCATAAAATTTTATAATTAGTTGGCTTTCTCCAAGAGAACCAAAATTTTAGAAATGTGTCATCAATTTAATTTTGTTTAGTGAAAAACTCATGGTATTATTGTTCTAACTGTATTACTTACTTTCAGAGAATTAAAGTCATATTTCTCCCCTTAAACTATTCCACAATGCTCTGCATGCTTCTAAAACTTTAATTTCCTAATTTGTTGCCTGTTTTTTTTCCCCCCACTTCTCATAAGATGACACATAAATGGGAAAAATAAATGGTTACATCCAATGAAAGCAGTAAAATGTATTCCCCACCCTCAAGGCCCTTTCTGTCATTTGTTTGCTCACTCCAAAAAAACCACATCGAATCCCTACTATGCAGCAGACTGCTCTGGGTTCACCGACCAACCAACTTCTTGCCACCGGGCAGTTTGCATTCTAGTGCGAGCTGGACAATACGCATGCGAGTAAATAAAAGCTAATAAACTTTCAGTGTAAAAAGTAAATAATGAAAGGAGGTCAAGGGTGATTGCGGAAGAGTAGGCCGTTTTAGATAAGGTGATCAAGAAAGCCCTCTTTGAAAGATGTGATATTTTAATAGAATCCTGAATAAGGAACCAGCTGCATAAATATCTAAAAAGAAATATTTTATAGGCAACAAGGGGAGCTAATGCAATAGCCCTAGAGTGACCACATCGTTATTTTTATCTATAGCTCATCCACGGGCCACAGATGCCTGTAACAATCCCTCGAGGCCTAAGGCTGAGTATATGAGGAGGGCATTTCACCCTCCAGTAGGTGGATGAAAAAAAGAGACTCACACAAATCAGGGAAGCGGGATCCCAGACATCCAGTCAACTACTTCTGGGCTCCTGGCTGCCAGAAATAGCACCTAGACAGGGACACAGGTTCAGGATGGGCATGCTTCCAACTGCAGGTGATGGGGACAAACGGCTGAAAGAAGGCTGAACGGTGCCCTCTGAAGCATATGGACCCTCTTGCCAGATCTAGGGATGGTACCCTTGTGATGTTAGCCACTATAAAATAGTACAGTAAGAGGCTTTGATAAGGATTCTGTCCCTTCAACTATACAGTAAAAATCACAGTTTCAATGTCATCTAAATAGCAGAGAAATTATAAAATGATTTCTTGGACAGAAAGGTCCCAAATATGAAGCATTCAAGCATAAGAAAAGAGTAGGGGCATAAAACGCTATTTCGTATAGCAGCAGATATAAAACACAGTACTGGGAGTCAGAAGACATAGTTGCTTAACCCTGAAATCTTGGACATCTCGATTACCACCTCTACAACTCCATGAACAAAGGACATCATATCTGTTGCGGTACCTCTTTTGCAAAGCAATTTTAATGTTAGGGTATATTAAAAAAGCAAGGTTTGGTTGAACTTTGAACAACACAGGTTTACACAGCATGGGTCTTCATTTTTGATGTCTAGTGTTAGTAATACAGCTATGATGTTTTGTATCATTTAAAACAATATTGATGTGGCATTGACAGACAGGCAATTCGTCTTGTAAGCTCTCGCAAGCTTATAATATGAATACAGTAAAATACTCTGAAAATTATTTTCTCCTCCTTATGATTTTCTTAATAACTTTTCTCTAGCTTACTTTATTGTAAAAGTACAGTATATAATACATATAACATACAAGATATATGTTAATCAACTATTTATGTTATCAGTAAGCCTTCCAGTCAACAGTAAGCTATTAGGAGTTAAGTTTATGGGGAGTCAAAAGTTATATGCAGATTTTAGGCTGGGCAGGGCTGGGGGTGGAGGGGTTGATTCAAGGGTCAACTGTAAGAAGAGGGTAAAGGGGCAATAAATGGCAATGGAAGGAGACGACTTTGGGTGGTGAACACACAATACAATACACAGATGATGTATTATAGAACTGTACATCTAAACCTATATAATTTTATTAACCAATGTCACTCCAATAAGTTCAATAAAAATGTTTTTGAAGGGTCAATTATAGTTATTCCTGGAGTTACGTGTAAAAATATCTAGATGTGCACTATATGGGCAGAGGGGGTGAGCTGGGCTAGACTATGCCACTGACAGGCAGTGTGAAATAACGAAATGGGAAAGCATGCTCCCTGAGTTCTCGGTAGAACACCACCAATCGCTGGCCTGGCCTCTTTGGGCGAATCACATTAAGTCTTGGCATTCTATATCCTCATCTATAAAATGACATTGTTTTCATGAGGCTCCAAATATAATGTGCTATACAAATGGAGACTCAATTGCATGTTTCTTCCTATTTCCTTGGAAGAAAGAAATTAAGTTTAGTGTTCCTAGTACCAAGGGCAAAGGCTGGTAGTAGGTCTGTAATAAATAGGTACAGATGAATGGACAATATTTGTACAATGCGTTAATACATTTTAATAGGCTTGTCTAAGTTTCCTAGTTATTGAAAAAGTAACAAGGCATTTTAAATAGGAGAGAATGCAAAAAAAAAAAAAAAAAAGGATGAATGCTTAATCCTACCAAGTATAATAAAATATTCTGTATTTCAACAATAGAAAGGTGGTAGCACATGGATGATTACATTTCTAGCAACAAATGTATTAATGCAGGATGTGTTCATTCTATATATACCTATATTTTTAATATATCACAGAACTCTTCTCAGTTTGACTCCACCACTTGAAACCTACTGTGGTACAGACCTTTATCTTTTGAAATGGGACCATTTCCTCCACCTTACCAGTCTACACCTCAGAAGCAACAAAAGACAAAGTCTACAATTAAAGTGGATAAACAAAAGGAGCAAGTTGTTGACACAGGTCAAAAACCTGGAATACTATTGCTGATCCAGCACTCATTTAATAAACTGTATGGGAGTTGGGTTGAATACAGTCAAGGATTCTCCCAGACTAAAAAAGGAGTATTCCAATGTCATGGACAATGGTCAATGATTCACCCACAGTCAAAGTACACAGTAGAAGTATGATTTTAAAAGCAGATATGGAGGGAGGAATATAGAGCAAAGAAATGGCTGAAAACCAACTCAAATCTAAGTAGCGAAAGGTGTTAAACTGATAAGAAAAAAGTTTAGGATGTATTTTTCTTTCAGATCTTTTATTTATTTTATTTTTAGACAGATGGGTAGAGAGGAAGAAAGAGAGGGAGAGAAATATCAATGTGTGGCTGCCTCTGGCACACCCCCTACTGGGGACCTTGCCTGCAACCCAGGCATGTGCCCTGACTGGGGTTTTGAACCAGCAACCCTTTGGTTTGCAGTTCGACGTGCAATCCACTGAGCTACACCAGCCAGGGCAACATTTTTTTTTTTAAGTTATTTTTAAACATTTAAATTTAAGATTTGCCCATCCTGGCCACTAGTAATAATAATCCCCATAAGTCATAGTTTTTTCCCTTACTTTCGATGATTTTTCTTTTTTTTTTTTGTTTTACCTTTATCTTTCCAGGAAAAATAATCTCAAAAGATTTTAAGTTCATTTTCCCATTGATGTGTCACTCCCTAAACTTTCTTAAAATCCCTTAAAGGAATTTTATTTCATATTGTCTCAAATGTGATATTTTCTCTTTTGAGACAAGTTTAATTTGTCCTCTGGAAAAAATATAGCTCCCTCTTCCTAGACATGCCAAAGTGCTTCCCAGTAGGTAAAACAGAATTCAGGAAAAGTGTGTGTGTGGTGGCCGGGAGGACATGTTTGCACGTGCATGCGCACAGATGCACTCAGCACATGGGGCAGGGGCACTGAAAGGAAAAACCAGTGATATAAACTACTCAGATACTTGTTGAGTGGCAAAATCACACCCAAAGAATCTTGCATTTTCTAACTTGGATTGTAGGTTCTTCTATTTTAAACTTTAGGACAATTAATTTAAGCAACGAGAGGAAATTTGAACACAGTTTTGATTGTTTAAAAGTATTGAAAGGAAATGGAATTCTGAAGTACCTAAAACTAATTCCACTGCCTGAATGCCACCTGGGGTTAAATTCACACTTCTGATTAAATGCGATCTTAATGCAGGGATTAAACTGGGACAGTACTAATTCCCTCCAGCTTCACTGTAGGATCAAGATTATCACTGCATGAAAAACACAATGGCATGACTTCATTCTACATGCATTTGTCTTTTGAATAATCATCCTCTAATCGATTTGAAAGCCAAGGCAATGAAATTAATAAAATCCATTCAACATTTCAAGTAAATATAAGTTGGATCTGATTCTGACCTTAGAATTATTGAAGTTGAGATATCTGCAAGAATGACCATTTTTCCCTTAAAGCAAAGTGTTAATCATTTAATGGATTTTGGTTCTCTTGAACCAATCCTGCAACTCTGTGTATATATCATTCGAGATATTTCCAGACTTGTTGCAAAAACTGGATGCCTTCAAATTGTATAGCAAGTGAATACAAAGACAGGCATTATTTGGTACAGAGTGGAGACATGGTTCAATTCAGCTGAGATTACTATAAAAAGAGGCAAATACTGGCAAAGGAGAGGGCAGTCATTCTCGTAATTTCTCCAAGCAGAAGACATGGGGTGATCCACTAAATACCAAAAGTATCTTGCTTCTTGATAAAACACAGTACTTAATTCCATGGCTCACAAGCAATGATCATGAAAGTTAGATTCATAAAGGGACAAACATCCTTTCCCAGTGACTAATTCAGCTCCACTGCACAGTCTTATTCTTCCAACCACTTAAACATAAATGGCATGACTTTTGTTCTAAAATTTCCATGGACCCCACTGCTATGATTTTGATCAGAATGGAAAACTGTGGGGAGGGTAAGTACATAAATTCAGAATTAAATACCTAAGTTTTCATTCCACCCATTTCATTCTTTTTGCAGTGTGAGGCATTCTCAATACTTCACCTGCTTCAGTTTTTTAATCTTTCCAGTATCTTTAAATCTCTTTATTGTCAAGATGTCAAATCCAGGACATCAAGACACTACCAATTGTTATGTTGGCGAGCTCTAGGTCTATGAATCAAATGGGGTTGTGTTAAAAATCAATGCCTTTTTCTTCCTCCTGTTGCTAGAAGACAAATGTGCCACTTCAGGGGCAAACGCAATGAAGTTCGCACACGTGTTCTATGTACTTTTGTGGCTAACCTACATTTTTTAACCCAAAATGAGCACAAAAATCCCTAAGTTGTATGAAGTCACTGGTGGGAAGAAGCCCGGACAAAGAAGCATCCCCCCACCTCTGCCACCCTACCACGTTGGGCTCCCAAGCTGCAGAGAGACATGTGAAAGTTTGGGGAGGGCCCCTGTTTTGGGTTTCCATTATATTCCCCTTTTTCCTGAACTCTAACCTTTCACTTGGCAGGGAGGGCAAGGGTGTTTTGCAACCAAAACACTGGAATTGTGGCAGCTCTTAAACACCATCATCACCCTTTGAAATATTTAGCAAACAGCTACTTTGGTCAGGATGGGGGAGGAGTATGCCTTTCAGCCTCAGGAAATACTGTCCAAAATCCCTGAGCCAATGGCAAAGGGGTTGGCGTTTCTCACCTAAATCCAGTTGCCTGAAGCAAACCAAATGTTTTCTCAGTTTCAGTGCTGTTCCCTCACCTCAGAAACCACTGCGGAGGCTTCCAGCAAGGTGGTACTTGACAAGACTTGCAGGTCAGAGCACATAAAAATCTGGAGCTGGGCCTGATGAGCGAGAGCCCCAGCCGGGACTTCCACCTGCCCTGTGCGCAGGCAGCGCCCGGCTCCCAGCTTCCCGGCGGTCTTCGTGTCACAGCACAGGAGTGCCACGTCACTCCACTGGGCCTCCCCCTCCCTGAACTCATAATTCATACCCACCACAGTCAATTTGAAGAGCCCTGGGGCCGAGGCTCGAGGAAGGAGAGAGAAAACACATTTTCATCACTGTCATCAAATCTGACACACTTTCAGTGTGAAGACCCAGAAGTTGCATCTCTCCCCGCCATCAAGCTCCCTTCTTTCCTGCTGTGGGTTTTGGATGGCTTACCTGGGAGTCTGTAGTGTCAATGTTTATGGAAATATAATACATTTAGTGCACCTGGGAGCTGTCAGCAATTCTCTCCACGCACCCCCACCTCCTCCACTAAGTTCCACTCTGCCACACTGGGGCTCAGCACTGGAGTGAGAGCTCGCCTGGACCGCTGTTCCCAGCAACCTTACTGAGTCCTGACTACTTGAGAAAGGGCCGTCAAAAATGCAACACCTGCTGAGTACACTCCTCACAGACTTTGTTCAGTGTAACACTTGGCAGCTCAGAATCTAAGTGAGGGGAGGATGAAAACAACTACAGGCTAGAGAGAGTAGGAAGGTGATGCCTAGATTTCAGGAAGGTTTAGTGGAGGAGGGTGTGGGCCACGTCTAGGACTGTCTCTAGTCCCCAGAGCAGCCACGCTGCATCTTGCCCAGAGCAGGTCCCCAGTAAGGATTTACAGAGTGAATGACTGAGTTAGCTACTCTTTCAGTGAAAGAATAATTGGTAGTATGTAAGGGAGTGCAGAAAAGCAGTATCTAGTAGCACAGTAGCTCTCAGTCTCCAGAGAGAGGAGAAAAATAATCTTATGTCATTCTCAGACAGGAGCCTCTGGGGTTGGCCCAGGACAGCCCCTCTAAGACACTGTCGCTGAGCAAAGGAATGAGTCCCGTAGGTGATGGGGTGGGGGGTGGGGGGGTTTCTGGTACTTCGATTTCCAATGGGGAGAAAAATCACTGGTTATAATGATTTTGAAAGCACAACTATTTGATTTTTTTCATGGTTTGTGCAAAATAAAATCTACCTATTTTTTCTTTAATACCACTAAACTGTCCCATGAAAAGATCATTTTTTACCAGTGGGGGGAGCCTGAGGCACACTGCGGTTAAGGAACTTTATCAAGTCACAGGTCAGTATGGGATGTGGAACAAGACCCTTGATTTAAAAAAAAAAAATCCATGTCCATGTTTCTTCCCGTAGAGCACAGTGCCTTGCCTTCTAAAGCATCTTCTCAGCTGATGAAGTGGGTTGGGGGAGCACATCTGTTTTTCTCCACATCCCATTTCTATGCCTGGAGATTAGTCAGAGCTGGTCACTTTCTGATACTAGAAGCTTTATTGGGTGAAAGGGAAGGGAAGGAGGAAAAAGAAGGATAGAAAATGGCATAATATTAGAGCTTTTTTTCATCCACGCAAGGAATTTTGTGGAGGTTCTCAATTACTCAGCTGAAAGCATTTTTAAATGGGTTAAGAGACTCAGTCTACAAATGACAAGAGAACTGTCTGATGAGTGAAAAATAAAATCTGAATCAGAAAAAGGATTCTTAGCACAGCCTTGGCAGCGATGATAGAAATCCTTTTTCCCTTAAGGGTGCAGTCTGACTTGTAATTTAAGAGCACATAAAGCTCAAGGCCTAAAAATTCCCCAAATTAAAAAAAAAAAAAAGAAGGAAAAAAAGAAAAAAACAAACCTGACTCATTGTAGCCAAAATCCTTAGCTACCCAGCTGCTCTGAGTTAGACTGAATTGACAAGACGAGACAAAGGAAGACATGATGGTTACTGATTAAAAGTTGGTTTCTGGAGTCCAAAGAACATGTGTTTGGGAATTCTTGCTCATCCACTGAAAGGGAGGCTAACCTCAGACAAGTTACTTAATCTCTGAATGTCAAATTGGGAAGATAATTGAATCCGAAGACTAAATGAGCTGATTCATGTGAAATACTTAGCACAGTTCCTGGCACAAGAAAACCCACCATGCAGCCATGGTGATGTACTGGTGTGCCAAACTATGCCCAATAAGGAGTTTACTTCTTTTATTAGCCCCAGAGCTTCAAGAGGTTAGGCCCAATTGACCTGAGTATGACATGGAAGGTGGAAGTCTAAGAAAGGCACACTGGACTAGAAATCAGGAGACCGCTGCTATCCAGTTTTCAGTTCCCCTTGCTAAACCTTAAGGGGTTAGCTAGATCAGTGATTACACCCCAGGGGTTCAGAAAGTTGCCTCCAAAACCAAGGGCGTGGGTTAAGCTGTAATGCCAATGTTCCTGGCCCCTCCTCTCTACCCTCCAAAATAGGCCATCTCTTGAATCAAGTGTTCTGCTTCGAGCCTGAAAAGAATCTCAGAGGTTTTAAGAGCCCCATGTGTTTAGTTAAATTCTACTGGGTTTGAAATTTTCAGACCTACTTTTTGTCTAGCATTAAGACAATTTGCATTAACCTCTGAGAACTAGCATCCAGGTCATTTAAAAAAAAAATTATAGCTGTTTTAAGGTTTTTTTCATTGTTTGTTTTGTGCAAATAAGCTTCCCAATTTTTTTTTTTTCTTAAGGAGTAATTGGCAGTAAGTAGCCTTGGGTTGATGACTGACACCAAGCAAGGCTATATTGATGCTTGAATTCCACGCAAGTCAGACATGATGTTTGCCCCTTCAAGTGGATCTCCAGACCATCTGTAGAAGGCTAAAGAACACAAATGTCTGTGTTTACCAAAGTCATGCTTGGAAAAGGAAGTAGATAATAATGTACATAATAATGTCTATAATAATTAAATAAGCTCTCAATAAAGGTCACAAAAAGATTCCACAAACCATATTCAATGGTCCCTCCCACTGACAAGGGAATTGGCCTTTCTCTGTGCAATGGATCAGATCTGACCACTTTTCAGCATTTCCATAGCCAAAACCTTAACTCAGACTTTTGTTTTCTCGTATCTTGCGCACTGAAATCCCTAATAATTTCCTGGTTTGATTTCTATAAAGTTTTGTCCTCAGTTCTTTCATTTTCAAGTTCATGCCAGGGGACCTCAGTAGGTAAATTTTGATCCTAGCATCTTCTTGGTGAGGGTGTCTTTGCCTCCATAGTGCTTTCCAAGCACCCTACACTTAATTCCATCACAAGCATTAGTAAAAATTTAGTAAAAATTTTAACTATTTATTGTCAGGCTTCTCCATGAAAGCATACCTTCCTAGAAGGGACAATATTTTCCATACTGGAGTCTTTAACACTTGGCGGATTACCTGGCTGACAATGAATGTACTGTAAGTATTTGCCAAATGAATTAATTTACCTGTTAATGTGTAAAGAATATAGCAGGACTTTGTAACAGACTGGCATTAGAGCCCTTGCATCAACTGCTCTCATTCCTGACTGACCTCAACACTTACTTGATATAGGCAGTGCTTGCTAAGCTTTCAAATCAATTTGATTCAACACACCTTTATTGAGCTCCTATTGGGTACCAGGCATTGGTATTTTTATCAGTGAATCCACCAACCTGCCTCTGACTTCTGGACAAGGGAAGACAACTTAGTTAATTGCTGGCAATCAACTAAAAGGCTGGCCCCTGACCTCCAGGTGCTCACAGCTCAGTGGGTGTTATATTACTACAATATAACACCAAGCAGCATGGGCAATGTATTAGCAACAGAAGATTTCCCTTGGTCCCTTGTAGCTCAAAAATGTTCTATCTTGCAACCCTTTGAAAGCTTCAGCATGTTTTTAACCTCTACACTATGTTGTATGAAGTGGGTCAACAATACAGAAAATGGGAACCCTAATCTTAAAGGAGCGTTGGTGAAAGCTGTACCTCTAAAATGCACCAAAGATGCTTCCGGACCCTGGCTAAAAACGGTCACCTTGTATTTTCAGTCAGACAAGAGAAAACGAATTACCTCCTTCCCTCTGGAGCCCTTCTGTTTGCTGAAACGGACTATGCCTCAGGCGGAGTGGACCAAAGACCACGTAGAGGCGGAACTAGTTTTCCTTTTGCAAAGACGTAACTTACAGTGATGAATGGTCTCACAGTATTTGTTGTGTAGAAATAGGATAGACCGAAGTAGATGGCTCTAGATTTAATTCTAGGAAGCAAGACTTCCAAAGGAACACCGCCTGAGTGATTGGCTCTATTTAATTATCGGCTACCCCATCTTGTTGAGAGCCGAAGTGCAGGGCACACAGTAGGTATTTGGTAGAAAACGGTTCCTTTCCAATCCCCTCACCACTCCTGGGGCAAATCTGTCATATATGTTTATTGGTACATCGCAAGGACATATTGGGGATTCAGACATAGATAGATCCAACTGCAACTGATTTAAAACCTTTCAAACCAAACACACAAAAGAAAGAAATAACTGTCTATGGCAAGAAGACAGACTTTTTTAAAGAGCACATTCCCACGAGGTTGGGATGGGGAGCTGCTCTTTCTGAGTGGTGTATAAAATAGATATCCTATTTGTAAGTGGGTATTAAAAAGCCATTTTCAAGGGAAGCACTGTGGGTGACAAGCGAAGAATGTCATTCTTCGCTTCCTGGCTATCCCACACCCTTCAGGATGATTAAATTGTCAGAGTTCTTGTCTCCCAATCATCGCTGTAAACGATCTCTGCTAGGCAGGTTGGCCAGTGCCCAGCCAGGGGACGACCTGCTGGGGCTGACTTCCGTGGAGGACTTCTGGAGAGATTTCCCCTGTCTCTGTCATATCTCCAGGGTGAAGGGACATCGCCCCTTCCAGCGGTACTTTAGCGCAGGCTGATATGCACCCAAAGCATTAACCCTGGAGTTACTTCCAGATGTACTGGCTGATCCTGGGGCTTCAGGCAAAGAGCTGCCCACATGGCATCACAGGTCAAACCCCACAGAGGGCAGGGACCAGATCCTTGTTTCTGTACTTGCACACCTTACCATACTTGTCATCCACCCCTGCCATCTCTCTCTCAAGTGCCCTGTCTAGCTCACGTGCTGAATTCTACTTCCTAACTGAAAACCACATCACTGTTGGGAATCGGTAGCCCTCAGGTGGCAAGGACAGAGATCAGAATATTGTTCTTCCTAAGAATTCCCTCCTAATCAGGTTATCAGGGACTGTAAAGCAAACAGCTAGCTAGCTTTCCACACCACCGGCCTTCGCTTCACACACCTAAAAAAGGGGAAATAGCCTTGGCAAATATCACCAATAAGCATGTGATAAAGGCCTGTGGTGTGTGTGCTCCAGCTGGCAGACTCTCGTATTCTGCCACAGGTTCTTTCCTTTAGGGTAGAGATCTTAGAGACCATCAAGCTCATTTTACGAATGAGGAACTTGAATCCAAGGGAGGTTACAATTTACTTGTGATTTAAAAAAAAAAAAAGTCTTCCTTCTATCAGGCCTGCCCTTTGACCACCATTACAGAGTCTAATACTCAATGCCTGCCAAACTTTAAGTATAATTGGACCGATATGGATAATGACCCCTGACATGGGCACAATGGGACAAAGGTGCTATTTAACAAAAACTTCAGGCTTTCTAAAATTCGACAATGAATCGTGGATCTGGAACCTGGGGCTATGAGGAAATAGCTTTATTACACATACACAAGTAGATAAGCAGCGAGGACTTAAAATGTGAAGTTGCAATGAACCATGAATTAATAATGGCATTCGTCAAACTGCAATTCTACTGTGCTTAGTCATGCATCGGCATTTGTGGGCTTGACTCCTCAGTTATACATAAATATGCACACACCTAGTAACCATCAAATATCAAGGGCAAACGTCCCAGGTACAAAAGCAGCACTGACCCTGGGCTTACTGAAGGCAGCGTCTTTGATGGGGTTTATGCCAGCCGAACCATTAATTCTTCCACTGCTGGCATTTATTTTTTTCCAACTGTGTTCTACGTCCTTTTATTTTAGTGCTTTTATCTCAAGATGTGTTGGAAATATTGAAGAACACTAAGATAATGTCAGGAAAAGCATTCCAGGAACACTATCAAAGTTCTCAAATACATTAGTCAAGTAGTGCAAATATTCTCCATCTTGGGGTAAAAGCAACAAGAAAAAGAAAAACACTGGGATATAAGGAATTCTTAAAATCCTGACTTGTTTGTGTTCTGGCCAAAGGACTTCCACCCTGTTATGATCTGATCTATCTAAGTATGCAATTTAGATTTTCCTAGTCTCCTGGCTTTGCCATTCTAACCCACACACAAGTAAACACGCTCTCTTGAGACACAGCAACAATGTAGCACCAGTGTTACCTGATTTGCTTACCAAGAACCCCAATGTCGGGCCCAGGTACTCCACCTGTGGAGTCTCTAATTCTCTTAACAAAAGAAAAGGTTGGATGCTATTTCTATTTTCCAGATTAAAAAAAATCAAACCAAAAAAACAAACAACAACAACAACAAAACACAGCCACACACTGAGATTCAAAAGGCTAAGCACAGTGTCCAAGGTACCCATGAGACCATGTAGAGCTGGGATTTAGACCGGCTCCTAAGCTCATGCTTTTATGCCCACTACGTTATAATCATTGAATTATCCTCTAACCAAAACTAAAAATGAACTCAAATGCTCTTACACTACCCGCCCCTCCCTCTCCTGGCACGAAGTCTACACCTCTTTCAGTTGGCTAAGAACCACACGAAAGCTAAATGTCATGATGCCCTGTGTGGCAGACATTGTCAGCAAGATGATTCAGGTGACGATGCCTCCCTCTGGTACTTCCAAGTTACTTATTTTAAACAAAAAGCTCCTCAGATTTTCACTGTAAATTGTTAGAACGGGAAATGTGAGGATAATTTCAGAAGAAAACTGGTTGCCATGGGTTTGCCAAAGTCTGCAGCCCAGAAGAGCCAAGATGAGGTTATTTTTCCCCAGAGTGGCGTAGGAGAATGATCTCTCTCTTGATTGTGTCAGAAAAAGCACCCCCAAAATGCTAACCTGTGAACCTGGCCTGACCTTTTAACTTTGTCTTCATATGGTAATCTTTAAAAAGAAAAGGAGAATTAATAAAATGATGCCAATGATAATTACAGCCACGATTTTTCAGGCCCTTTCTGTGAGGAAGACACTGTGTCTAAACCTTCTCATTTAATCTTCATAACAGTCCTAGGAGGCTGGTTGGCATCATGTGAATGGCCATTACAGATGAGGAAACTGGGACTCAGAAAGACTGAGTTCGTTGCCCATGTTTCCACAGCCAGTAATTGATAAGACCGGCCTCCAGAGCCCACAAGATTAGCCATGACACATACAGTTTCTTATAAAGCAAGACGGGAGCAGCACTGGGTCTGTTAAGAGGTCCAATCAGGACTCTGTTGTCACTTGTCACTTTTGTGAGTCCCATTTCAACTTGAGGGGTGATGCTGCACCAGCTCCCTGACACCCACCGAAAGGAACACTCTCTACAGATGAGGCAAATTATGTGTGCCCATCACGAACACTGGTTCTCTATCCACTTCCCAGTCTCTGTTGAGACCTCCAGGACCAGATGACAATGAATATCTATCCCAGTGTTTTCTGTCTCTTTCCCGGGTTAGGCAGCATGGCACAGCCAGGCGCGCGCACACACACACACCCCAGCACCACAATTTAAAACCTACCCTGCAATCTGCTGTGAATACCCAGTAGTCAAACCGAAAGTTTTTTGATTCTGATGCAACAGCCACCATGTCACATTGCTAGCCCTGAATGTCCAGCTGGCTCCAGGATGATGAATCTGCCACAGACACTCTCCCCAAGTGCCGGCTGACTGCTTGGGTGCCGGCCCAACTGGATCCGAGCCACCCGAGTCACCACACGCCAGAAGCTTTCTCTACATCCTCCTTTCGAACCAGTAGCCCAAGAAGTCTTTCTGAATGAGTTTCAGGTCAAAGACCCTGTCTTCCAAGAAACCTTCCATGGTCCCTCCCAGCTCCTCCTTATCTTTTCCAGGTCTTCGTTCAACTGTCATTTCATTCAGGGAGGCCTCCCCTCCCACAGTTACTGGAGCATCACCCTGCGTAACTGCTTCCCAGGACTTACCACAATCTGAATTCATACCAATTATTTAGTTGTATTGGTTTATTTTCTGTAATCTCCACAGGAACTGTGCGCTCTACCAGGACAGTAGCCTCACCATGTCTGCGGTGAGTGCAGTGCCAGAGACGCTGCAGGTAATTAATACCTGAATCAGCACAACCCAATAAAAAGAGAATGCAAGCCACGTGGGTCATCTTAAATTTGCTTGTGGCCACATTAAGGAGGCAAAAAGAAACAGGTGAAATAAATTTAAATAATAGCCTTTACCTCAGTATAGGAATACCATGTTTCGGTGTATTTGCTTTATTTGTGCTTCCCAGCTGTTCCATTTTTTACAACACCTTTCACCAGCAAAAAGATTACCACTCACTTTATTGGTGGGCGCATTGTACTGTGGCGGTCTGGAACCGAACCCACAATACCGCCAAGGTATCCTGGTACATCCAAAATGTTATCGTTTCATCATGTAAGCAATATAGAAATTATGAATGAGATATTTTATGGGTTTTTTTTTGGTTCGAAGTCTTTGAAATCAAGTATATATTTTATACTTACAAGGCATCTCAAGTAAGATGCCAAATATTATTGGAGATACTTGATCTGTATTTACACTCCATAAAAGTGACAGTGGAAATAGCGGATTCACTTAAATGCTTTTTAAATAACTGAGTCAAGTTCTAAAATTTAACTCTAAAGTTAATAAAATTAATTCAGTAAACTTAAAAATTCATTTCCGCAGAGGTACCAGCCAGTGCCAAGGGCACAACGGTTACACATGGCTGGTGGCTGCCACAAGGGAGGGGTAGATTTGAGCGATTAAATGAGAGAAAAAATTCTAAAATATTAATGGATCAATTAACTGTAAAGAAAATATTCGTGGCACTAATTCCTTGAAAAGCCTTATATTTCTCAGATTTCTTCTGAAGCTTGAATGACCGTGTAGCGAGTCAGTGCAATCTTGAATCACTTGCGTGCAGGCCTAGGGCAGTCTCACCGTCTGTGCCGCCAGTGGGACGAAGGCTACTAAGAGGTACTAGATGCCATTGGGAGACCTGGACTGCAGGCTCAGCCCAATCGCAAAGACTCAAATCAGTTCAGCTACAGCAATAGCTGGTGGGATCAGGGACACTACTGAGCCGCAGAGCTCTTTCACTTGACTGACGAAAGGCCGTTCTTCTTCTAGGCATTTGCTGCCTGATACAGTCCTTTCGCCCGTTCCCACTTTTCTACTATTCATTCTAATGGATTGCATACACATTTCAGTTTCCCCTATAGGTCACTCAACAACCTGGGGCTGGAGAGGGCCTTAGCCCTCACTGACCAGGGTGGCTGGATGTTCCCATTGGACCAGGACCGTGGCGATTCAAATCTGTTGTTCTGGTGTCACCTGCACCCCTTTTCACTCTCAAAATTCTGGGCGATTATACTTTATCACGGAACCTCTCAGGGAACCGAGCTCCCAGCTGGCACCTGGGGAACAGCTGTTGGGTGTCAGGGAGCGGGGCAGGCAGGGGCCCTCAGGACGCCCGCGTCTCACCGGTGGCCTCCGTTGCTCCTCCTTTGCTCCCATAAAAATGATTTGGAGGAATAATAAACAAAAGCAAAACTGTGATATAAAGAAAGCATAAACTGGCTTGCAAACTCACAAGACCTGATTTGCCATCGTTGGCATTTCGAATTTCCATTTGCTCTTTTTTTTTCATCATGCCATGATCACATTCCCTCTGTTTTTCCCGAATATTAAAATTAGTTTTTTTCCTCCGATGGTTTCTCTCTGTTGCCTTATTTGCTTCCCCATTTCCTTTCCATGATTAGCGGCCCACGGAGCTTCGGGAGACCTGAGATTTCTCACTCCTCTGAACGTCTAGTCCATTGAACTGCCTTGCCCTCCGGTTGTTTCAAACCCATCCTTACGCCTCCTCACTCCTTCATTTCCCCTTCAGTTTGCTGGCTTGTTAGAATGTGACAATTGCTCTGACTGATTCTTCTGGTCTATGATTTAAGAAATGTTAGCAAAAAAAAAAAAAAAGATTTCTCAGTTTTATTTTTATTTTACAGTTGAAAAAGAACCCTAGCTCTGACCCGTGTTATTTGCTACCATCTCCTTCACTCTCCAAGTCTCCACCTCATACACAGCTGGTCGTATACACATCTGTCTCCACCATACACCAAAAACAGGAGTTTGAGCATGGACTTTCATGCTGCGCACGCATCTGAATCCTAGCTCCTCGAAAAACTAGCTGTGTGTGCAAAATGGCTTACTCTGATCTATGTAGAACAGGGATTGCAACACCATCTCAGAGGGTTTTGGAACTTTCAAATGAGCTAATACAAGTAAAGCCCTTACAACCATGCCAAACCCGTACGAGTTCTCAAGAAAAGGCAGCTTTGTTATTATTCATCTTTATTTCTCCCCTGCACTTAGCACAGTGCTCTGCCCTGTGCACAGCGAGTGTTGAATAAATGGTCTTTCAAGTTGAATGTTTATTGCTGCAAATGAGACCAATGGGAGTTGACTCTCATAAGGACTCTTAAGCTTTGCCTGGCAAATATCTCAGTTTGCGCCATAGCCACAGAGTCGGCCCCAAGCCCAGCCACCACTGGAATGTGGACAGCTGCTGGACGTGGGGTACTAGGTAAGAAGTTAACTAACAGGGCTGGGGTGGGGGAGCAGGGGCATCAGATTTCACAGGCAGCTCGTGGTGGCTCAGTAGCATCAGCTTTTAATGTCCTATAGTTCCAACACATGCAGGATGAAGCCAAAATGCTTCAGCATAGAATGAGCAGTACATTGAGACCTGGTTCCTGGAGTACCTACCTGATCAGTGACTTCCCCTGTACTTCCCCACCTTACCTGCCACCCCTCACACCGAAGCTCCAGCCAAAATGAAGTGTGGCCTAAACAATGCCATTCCCTGTCACACGCCTGAAGCTTTGCTAGCCTTCTCCCTTAGAATGCCTTGTGCCACTTCCATTTTCTTGTCCACAGGCTAGCTTCTATTCCTCCAGGGTTGACTCAAGGGTCTCGCCTCCTCTGGGAAGATACTCTAGGTGCCCCAGATCATTACACTCTTTTCTCACTGTGCCCTTTGTGTTGAGGGCACACTTCCATCAAAGGCCTAACCATAGTGTGCCGTAATTATCAGCTTCCATGGCTGTCTGCCCTCTAGATTGCTAAGTCCCAAGCGGACATGTAATGTTGACTGAATGACCAAATGAATGACTATGCTGCTTTCAAGTTTATGTCTCTTGCATAAATTCACCTCTCTAGTTTTCTCACCACTCTGAGCTCTTAGCATTTCCATTTTATATAGAAAATCTTCGCTCATCAAACTAACATCGTTTGCCTAAATGTTCACTGTAAATGAGAGAGGATTTGTTCTTCTGACTTCAAGTAGAGGGCCCAGAGACTTCCATGAGCATTAATTATCTCAGTCTCCAAAACAACCCTGCAAAACTGAACAAACTGAAGCACAGTGTGTCTCAAGCTTATGAACCTTATCTGGTGCATAGTGGCCTGGTTCCTGAACATACTATGACTTAGGTCTCTAAAGCTCATGTCTTTCCATTGAACCAAGCTGTCTCCCTACAGCACCATCCATGGACACGCCTGGGTACTCAGAAAGCAGAATTTCCTCCAGATGTTGTTTATAGTCAGACTGAGCAAACCACTGTTAAGTATACAGAGTGAAATGTACTAATAAACTTGCTTCATTCTCCACTCTTGAATTCTACTCTATTCCAAGTGGGACAGGAACTAGGAGAGGTCAAGTCCTCACCACTGTGGGGCCCGGACAGAGACAAAGCTAAGCGCACTCGAGGCCAGTTTTAGGCAGTTGTTATCACCCAGGCATCATAGAAAGCTCAGCAGGTTCACCCGGATTTACACCTTGCACTTACTGTTGCGAATGTGTTACTTCTTACATAATCTTTTCAAGTTTACAAATAGTTTCAAACTTCATTTGAGCTTCACAACAATCCAGTTAGACAGGGCAGACATTGTCCCTAATCGATGACTGCACACTGCCTGGGACAAATCTAAGATGTGGACACGGAGTCACTATTTCCTCTGTTTCACAAAAGATCACTGTCAGGTGAGAGAGGATGATTGGTTGGCTCACTCCTGGATCCTCAGTAAGATGCTGAGAACAGAATCTCTCAAAACAGAACTACGTAAGGGAAGCGGTCATGCTATACAACTACCAGCAAGTAATTACTCTCAATGTGCACATGAGTGTTTACATTGGGAAGCCAGACAATTAATGACATTTTCATCTCTTTTTGCTTCACAGGAGATGCTAATATTAAAATGGCGATGTCAGTATTTCAAGAGAATATTTTAAACTAAAAAAATGAGGATTGTGAAAATTAGAAACTAAAAAGCCAGACACACAGGTTAGAAGCCTTGAGGCAGATATCAACAAGCCAGGTAATTAGGAGGACGCCGGACTCTGCTGGCAGCCACCAGTCAGCCTTCCACGCAGAGACGCAGGCCTGTGCTCCTCAGCAGATGGTCGCCGGAATCCTAAAAATCTCTTTTCGTCAGAGAAGAGGAAGGAGGATTTTTTTTCCCTAGTGACAATTTCTGATTCTTTGGTACACCCACAAGTCATCAAGTGTAGGAAATTTAAGTGAGAGCCACTAATTTGCTATTTATTGGAACAACACTGCCTGGTGTTTATACAGCACATTCCGTTCTGCGATCTCCAAGAATGTTACGATCCCTTCCACTAAAACAGATGGAGAAACTAAGGCACGTGAGACCACCCACAGTTCCCCTGAGGCGCCAAGAGCAGAAGCCATCTCATTCATCACTCGGCCCACATCCTTCTGCCAGGACTGAGTCAAGATTTGGTTTCATAACAAGGCACAATAACCAGAAAAGGGTGGGCTTTATCTAGCACAGGAGCTCACATCTTGGAAAAGGTGTGTATACAGGAAATCCCCTGAACCCAAGACCCAATTCGACTTATAACCTGAGAAACAGGCCTATGAGTCTATAGACGACCGCCTCCTGGAAGGACACCCGGGAATCAGTAAGGCCCCCTTTTGAACTTCCCCACCCCAAGTCCAAATTGTCTTTCTTAATATTTTATCCCCTGAGCTTCCATTTCTACCAAACTGCAAATCCTCTGGGGAGAAATAATGCTTTAAACTATTATTGATCTTTTATAACTTGTGAATTAAGGCTTTGAGAGTCAGTCTGAGATTTGCTGAGGAAGAGAATATGAAGATGCTGAGAACAAAGAGATGTACAGACACAGGAGAGAGAGGAGATGTCAAAGAATCAGGCCACCAAGAAAAAAATGGCATCTCTTTTGCAATCCTGCCCAAGTTCTAAGATATTTTACCTTCCTTTTTAATTGAGTTTCAGGCAGCTGTGCCTTCCAGCTAGCATTCCAATATTTCTATGTAGCTTGTACCTTAAATTATGCACGACTCTTTCTATAAATCTCTTAGGTTTTGCCGAAGGTGAGTTTGAGTTCTATTCTGTCCATGGCTCTAGAATTATTTCAAAGAAACATTTGAATGATATTAATACACGTTCGAATGTGTGATGAGCCGCTGAAAGCCCACCCAGAGTTTACACCGCTGTGGGAAATTACCTGGGAAGTGGCTGAGGACAAGCATGTGCTTTGGGATACAACCGGTCCGGGCAGTAGTTCACCAGCCAGGGAGCCCTGGGCAGGTTTCCTAATCTGGTGGCTCCTCCCTGACCTCTCCGTAAAACGAGGGTAATAACACCTACTCACTCCACAGGTTACGGAGGGGATTAAAGTAGATAACGCAGTGAAGAGCTTAGTAAAGGGCTGAGCCAGGAGAGTCAAGGGCACAACACTGAGAATTCCAAAGAATGCCAAAGCCAGAATTCAAATGTATGTTAACTAGGAGGTAACAAACAGGACAACTGGGACAGACCTGATCATAGTGCCGCCAAAGAGGACTGTTTTGGGTACAAAATGTGTTTTATAGGCAGCCACCATTACGAATGACTAAAAAATTAGAGGAAATATTGTGTGACGTTAAAGGGGGTACAGCCTGAAAGGGAAGCAGTCATGCTACACAACTACCAGCAAGTTATTTAGCTACTACTTGTGCCTTGAACAAAACACTTAACAACTCAGGGTCTTTGCTTTCTCATCTGTAAAATGGGGACACTAATAACATCACCTAACTCTTAGGGTTTTCAAGAGCATCGAATTATTTGAGTTAGTATACACATTCTCAGCAAGTATGATAGCATCTTGGGGGGTGACAAAAATCTTAGACATTAGGATGGTTTGCATCCTCTTAAAATGTAACTGTCTAACAAAAACTTATTCTTAGTATTACATTTTTCTCATTATGGAGATATTAAATTAAATTAAAATTTTCTCCTGAGGGGGACAATAATGAAAGAAAAGGTTGAGAAACACTGAATTATTATCTATAAAGCAGGGCCTTGTCACACGATAAGCATGCAAGAAGTGTTTATTATGATTTTTATTCTCGTTTTTAGTGGTAGCAGTAGTATTCTGGCTCCAATTAAGTATTAATAATTGAGTTAATTATAAGCTACCGTTTAAAACTAAAGTTTAAATGTTTTAAGCTAGTTAGAATTATTGAAATCATTAAAAATGGCTTTAAAGTGTGTGTGTCTTGGTGAGACGGGATTTAAAGAACAGGAGAAAGGAAGCTGATTTTTCAGCCACACCTGAAAGTTCCAGCCAAAACAATGTTAATCTTTCTTAATTGCTACTTCTCATCCTCCTACTTTTTATATTTGTCAGAAGGAAGAAAAATAAAACCACAAAAGAACACAGTACAGTGAAAACAGTATATGCTTTGCAAGGCTACATAGCCTTTCTGGGTCTATTTCCTAAAAAGAAGTAAATCTTCTTCAAAAGTTTGTCAAGAGCGTGAAATGACAGAATGATCCTGCATCCCATAGCACCTGCAGTCAGGAAATTACAGGGGCTTGATAAATATTAGATTTCCTTCAGATTATGTATTTTGAATTACCCTGAACCATACAATGGAAGTTTTCATTAGGATGCATCGATATTCAGTGTAGAACTTAAAACATTTCCAAGCCATTTTAAAGATGGAAGGAAGGGAGGAAAGGAGGGAGGGAGGGAGGAAGGGGGAGAGGAGGAGAGGGGTGGGGGGAGAGAGAGAGAGAGAGAGAAACTTCATAGTTCAGATAGAATATGCAAATAGACAGCATTTCATAGATGTACAGGCAATTGCTACTAAGTAAAATGTCAGTGTGCTTTCTCACAATTTTCCTTTCTCCCTGGTAAGTGCTGCACAGACCTGGTCTCCAGTTGAGAAAGCCCTAGAGCAAAAGAGCAGGGCAGCTTTTCAGGCCACACTCCCCATATGCTGGATCAATTTGGCTGCTGGAAGCTTCCATGGGGTATGCATGTATGTTTTCCTTCCGCTTCTGTTTTCCAGAGGTCTGAATCCACTTGATGGGTGCCGCCAAACTCTCACTTCACTCTCACTAATAGTGAATTCTGGAAAGCAAGCATTTTAAGTGTAACAACTTACCATCGTAACAGCTACAATTATGAGTAAATCTGGTCTTGAAAGAAGCCAAGGCAGTGGGACTCAGTAACTTTGTAGCAAAGCTATCCTTCTAACAAGGATAAAGTACCACAGTGTTTTCCTAGGTGTCTCATCAGCTTCCTCTAACACAGGAGTGGGGGAGGGAGATCTTCAAGGATGCACTTAACCCTCCCTCCCAGGAGCTTCATTAGCCAACTTGTGTGCTCCTAAATTCATAAGCAACATCATGGTTTACAAACACAGAGATAGGTTATTGATGTTATTTGAGTGTAAAGTGACTGATGAACCTCATCTGAACAATAATGTATCTAAAAAGAAAAATGCTTCCCTGATGACTCAGAATCCATGTACAAACTTTGCATGGGAAGGAAAACAGGCCTACTTCTAGAAACAAAATATTAGGTACATTGCAAAATCACTTGATTTTTTTTATGCTTCCATGTACTATACAGCCACACAATTACCAATTATTAACCTATTCAGATATCCTTTTATTCTTATTTGAAGTTTATTGGTTTCTCATTTTCCAGTGCAACGCTGAACACAGGATTTTCTAGAATATTAATAGCATTTGCTTCTCTATTCTTAGCTCAAAGATGGGAGGGAAGCTTATCCCACAGGACTTTACTAGCACTCCTAAAAGTCCATCTGTGCCCTGAATTCATAAAATAGTGACAAGTCACATTTTTTTTCCTTTTACTAAGGTCTGATTATTCTAACTACAGTTTCAAAAGGGTAGGGATTTGAGAGATGCTTAATACATTCTGTTGAATAAATGACTAAATGAATAAAGCAAGTACTTTTCTTTCTTGCTATCTCCAATGCAGTTGTAATTGTCCACATACATATGCCTGCATATGCATGTAAATAAAACTACCAAACTGCTTCTGCTTTCACGGAAAATGCAGGAAGGAAGAAAAGACAAGCAGGTTTCATCCCACTAGGTACCTGGCAGCCGCTTCTTACATTTGGCACTGATCTCTGGTCCAAACAAGGCACAATCCTATGGCGAAATTCATCTTCTAATCAGTTTCTCAGCTAACTAAACCCTGCATCAACCTTACTTACTGCAAAGCAACTTGACCTGGTGTAACCACTGTCACACAGCAACCCGATAAAATATTTATTGGTGACCTGCTTCTTGGAGCCCTCCTCTCTCCCACATCCCTCTCCCCCAACCTCACTTTTGTTGCTTCCTTGCCATCAAATCTTTATCTGTGGTGCTCGGAACATAAGGGTGGATTATATACACTTGCTTCTCAGATAATATCGGAAACTAAAATGTCTGTCCTGCCCAGGAAAGAAAAATGCTCCAAACCCACTCAAAAACAAAATCACCTGTGAGACAGACATTTTAGACAATGAAGTTCAGTTAATGATATTTTTATCAGGTTCCCAAAGTCAAAATGCAAAATGTACTGGAATGCATACTGACAACCTGGATTTACAAGCTGCAAATTTCATAGCAGGGAAATAGCTAAACAATTTTCTTCTAAATCAGACCATTCATACTTCTAGCAACCCCTGATTGTGCATTTGTTTTGTGTCTCATAGTTGACTGAGAATTTACAAATAAACACACCAAAAGCTGATAGTGCAAGTCCACCTTAGAGCAGACCTAAAAATATATTTCATTCAGTTTATAGGAGCTTTACTCACAATCACCCAAACCAGATATAACCCAAATGTCCTTCAACTGGTGAACAGACAAACTGTGGCATATCCATATGAGAGAATGCCACTCGGCAACAAAACAAAACAAAACAAAACAAAAACCAGCTACTGACACTCACAACCTCATGAATGAAATCTCAAATGCATTATGCTAAGTGAAAGAATTCAGACCCAAAAGGCTACATATTATATTATTCCACTCAGAGGACATTAGAAACAGCAAAACTGTAAGGACAGAAAACAGATCAGTGGTTATGACGCTGGCCATGGAGGAAAGGGTTGACTATAAAGAAGCCCAGAATTTTTCCTGGTGACGAAATTGTTCTATACCTTGATTGTGGTGGTAGTTACACAACTGCATGTATTTATCAACACTAACTGAACTGTATACCATAAAGGACAAATTTTACTCTATGTAAATTATACCTTAAGTAAAAACTAAGCCCTTCAAAACTAGTTCATGGTAGAAAAAAATAAAACAGTGATTGCCTCTGGGTGGAGAAGACTGACTGGGAAGGGGCTTGAGAGAACATTGTGGGGTGATAGGAATGATCTATATCTTGAAAGGGGTCCAGGTTACACATGTGTTTGCATCTGTCAACACACAAGGACTATGTATTTTACACTGGTGAGTTTTGTTGTACATAAATTTTACACCAAAAGGAAACACTGAAAACAAATATATTAATGACGTGAATGTATCTGGGAGCGGGAATGGACTGATGTCTGTAATTTAGCTCAAAATGCATTTAAAAAATTGGATGGATTAATAGCTGAATACAGATTGATAGGTTCACATATATGTAATAAAGGAAGTACGTAAATGTTAATGGTAGGATCTAGATGGTAAGTACTGTGATATTCATTTTCAGTTCCTAAATTTTGCTATATGTTTGAAAACTGTTTTAATGAAATGCTGGGGAAATCAAATCTAATTAAATATATACATAATACAATGAAGATTTTAGAGTATTTAATAAAAACCATATGCCATTAACTTTTTAAAAAGGTGCGAGGTATCACTTTCCTATGACTGTCCTTTTCTAATCATATCACATATTTCAGACTCAAAGAGTGTAAATTATTCTGCAAATGCAGGGCTGTGCCTGTCACTTCACAGGGCTTGTTCAACGACAAACCTGAATTAGACACACAAGGCTGCACAGGGGCCCAACTTATCCCCTGGTGATAACAGAAGCCAACCCTCACAGAATGGCTTCATGCTGTGTTAACTCCCTGTGCAGGTGCTAGAACTGGTGCATAGGGGGAAGCTATCTCTATTTCCAGTGATGTAATCTCAACGCTCCCCAAGGTCTGAGCTGTAGTCATGAAATCAGAAAAAGCCAGTTTTATGTACTAGTGATTCATCTCGTTATCTTCACTGGTGTCTATACACGGAGCCTTTGCCCTCTGGGAGAACTCAGCCCTCTCAGATTCGGTGCCAGGCTGGACTTCCGACCCTGCTCTAATCAGTAAACTCTAGCTACCGGTTAGAACTTATGCCTGTGGAGTTGGAACTTACTCTGGTGATGAAGCACTGCTACAACCGCATAGCTTACAGTATTTCCAAAATCTACAAATCTTCAAATTGTATTGCTTTGCCCATACGCATACAATCTGAAAGCTGACTGCTGATCAGAAAGTTGCTAAATAGATGCTTTCATTTAAAATGTCCTTGTTGTGGCAGCTCTCCTAGGTGAGTGGTAGTGCCCCACCCCCATCTTCAACACACACACACACACACACACACACACACACACACACACTACATTATAGAGGTTTAAGGGTCAGGTACATAGAGAAAATTGGCTTTGTCTCTTGGAATCAAGGGCAGTGTATGTAGAGCATGGTGACTACAGTTAACAAAACTGTATTGCATGTTTAAAAGTTGCCAAGAGAGTAGATCTTAAAAGTTCTCATCACAAGAAATAAATTGTAACTATGTGTGGTGGTGGATGTCAGCTAGAACTAATCGTGGTGATCATTTTGCAAGGTATACAAATAGTGAATCATTTTTGACACCTGAAACTAGTATGTTATAGTTAATTGTAGTTCAACTTAAAAAAGGAAGAAGGATGAGGAGGGGAAGGGAGGAGGAAGAGGAGGAGAAGGAACAGGAAGAAGAGGAAAAGGAAGGGGAGGAGGAGCAGGGGGACAGAGGAAGAAGAGGAGAAGAAACAGTAGCAGCAGTAGCAGCAGTAGCAACAGTAGCAGTTTATGAAATGTTTTACAAGAGGCTGAAAGTCTGCCTTTCTACCAAACAACAAAAAAGCAATTTTCATGGGTGAGGAGCACTTAATAGCTGGACTATGGATACTATTACATGTTGCAAAACTAATCTAATGTCCCAACATGTATATACAATAAAATAATTGGTGATTAGTCCATACAGGTTCCTTCATACTGATGATGTTTTCGAGGAATACATCATGGTATAGGGAACGTGAGAATCTCCTAATTTCCTGTTGTCATCGGATACTGGGACTTTGGACAGTCTTTACCATTTGCCGTGCCTCACCACCTGTACCAATGTCCCAGTATCGGGACTTTTTTTCCTAATTCTTTTTTTAAAATACATTTTCTTGATTATGCTATTGCAGTTGTCCCATTTTTCTGCTTCCCTTTATTCCCCTCCACCCTGAAACCCCCTCCAAACCAGCATTCTCCCTCTTAGTTCATATCCTTGGGTAGTACATACAAGTTCTTTGGCTTCTCCATTTCCAATACTATTCTTAAGCTCCCTCTGTCTATTTTGTACCTAACATTTATGCTTCTTATTCCCGGTACCTTTAACCCCATTCTCCACCCTCCTCTTCCCCCTCCCCACTGATAACCCTCCATGTGATCTCCATTCCTGTGATTCTGTTCCTGTTCTAGCTGTTTGCTTAGTTTGCTTTTGTTTTTGTTTTTTTAGGTTCAGTTGTTGATAGTTGTGAGTTTGTTGTCATTTTACTGTTCATAGTTTTGATCATCTTCTTTTTCTTAGATTAAGTCCCTTTAACATTTCATTTAATAAGGGCTCAGTGGTGATGAAGTCCTTTAACTTTACTTTACCTGGGAAGCACTCTATCTGCCCCTCCATTCTAAATGAGAGCTTTGCCGGATAGAGTATTCTTGGATGTAGACCCTTGCCTTTCATGACTTTGAATACTTGTTTCCAGTCCCTTCTTGCATGTAACCTTTTTTTTTGAGAAGTCCGCTGAGAGTCTTAGAGGAACCCCTTTGTAGGTAATTGTCTCCTTTTCTCTTGCTGCTTTTAAGATTCTCTCCTTATCTTTAATCTTGGGTAATGTAATGATGATGTGCTTCCTTGGGTCCAACTTCTTTGGGACTCTCTGAGCTGCCTGGATTTCCTGCAAGTCTATTTCCTTTGCCAGACTGGGGAAGTTCTCCATTATTTTTTAAAATAAGTTTTCAATGTCTTGCTCTTCCTCTTCTCCATCTGGCACGTCTATGATTTGGTTGTTGGAGCATTTAAAGTTGTCCCAGAGGTTCCTAGGCCTCTGCTCATTTTTTTGAATTCTTGTTTCTTCATTCTGTTCTGGTTGAATGTTTCTTTATTGTTTCTGCTCCAAATCATTGATTTGAGTCCCGGTTTCCTTCCCTTCATTGTTGGTTCCCTGTATATTTTGCTTTATTTCACTCTGCATAGCCTTTACTTTTTCCACCATTTTGCAACCATACTCAACCATTTCTGTGAACATCTTGATTACTAGTGTTTTGAATTCTGCATCTGTTCGGTTGGCTATCTCTTCATCACTTAGTTCTGTTTTCGGAGCTTTGATCTGTTCTTTCATTTGGGCCACATTTCTTTTTCTTTTTTTTTTTGTCTCAGAGAACCTATTATGTTGTGAGGGATGGAGCTTGAGATATTTACCAGGAGACTTAGGTATCCAACCCAGGTCACTCTTGTGGTGCTGCATGTGGGGGAGGAGTCAGGGAGGGAACAATGCCGCTTGCTTGGCTCTTCGCTGGCTTTCAGTCACTTCCCCAGGTACCTACAAACAAATTGGGCCCTTCTGGTGCTGATTTCCCAGTGGGTGGGTTTGTGTTCATTCGAGGGCCCTGTGGGTCTCTCAGATGAGCTCTCCGGTGAGACTGGCAGTTTCTCCTGCTGCCGCAAACCCCACAGGTTTTTGCCAGCAGAGGGTCTGAGGCTTTCTTTCCTGCACTGGAACCCTGGGTTGCACGGTCTCTCTCACTTGCACATTGTTCCTCCCAGTTTTTCCCACACACAAATGTGAGGCCGCCCAGTCCACCAGCCGCAGCCTTGCAGTGCAAGCTCTCTGCCCCAGCTGCCCGTCTCCGTCCCTCCTGGATGGGTCTGGATAAATGTTTCTGCTTTAACTCCTTGGTTTTCATACAGTTCAATATTCTGGCAGCTCTGGTTGTTTTTTGTTTTGAAATCTGTTGTTGCCCTTC
>PVJD01007574.1:0-66433 GCA_004026545.1 Mormoops blainvillei
TTTGTTCTCTGTTCATTCTTATCTTTGCTGTATTTCCCTAGAACCTTTTTTGTAAGTCTTTATAAAAGTTTTAATATTCTATTATCATGATTTAATAAATTCCTTTGTATAGATTTTAGTTACTACTGTAGTTTAGTTGCTACTGTATAGTTATTAACTAATTAAATACTAATTAATAATAATAAATAATTATAAAATATTATTAAATAATAAATAATAATACTTAAATAAATATATAAAATATTATATTATATATAAAATATATAATAATGCTTCATAATCTATTTAAAATCAACTTTTCTACTTGAATTAGAATATAGAAATGTTACTACCAAAGAGATTTCTTCACCTTCTTTCCTTTATGATATTGTTACCATGTATACTACATCTACCAATATTGAAAATCTCATTGAACAGTGTTTTAATTTTGTTTAAAATGTCAGAAATATATTGAACAATTCAGAGATAGTCTAATTTACATAGCTTATTTACCGTTTCTCTCACTTCCCTTATTTTTAATTTTTCAAGATTGATTCTGATATTTGCTTCTGTATTCATAATTTTCTTTAGCAGTACTTTTATATCAGGTATGTTTGCTATGATTTTCTTAATTTTCTTTCATCAGAGAATTTTTACCTCATTACTTAAGAATATTTTTACTGGATGAAGATTTCTGGGTTTACAGATATTTTCACTTATCACTTTAAAACTGTGTCACTTAAGTCAATGAATAAAGATGTGAGATATAGATATATAGACATAATGGAATATTATTTAGCAATGAGAAAGAAGGAAATCCTGCCATTTACAACAGCATCGGTGAGCCTGAAGTACATTATGCTAAGTGAAATAAGCCAGACAGGAAAAGATAAGTAATGTATGATTTCACTCATATGTGGAATATTAAAAATAAAGTTGAGGTCATAGAAGCAGAGAGTAGAAGGGCAGTTACACAGTGCTGGAAATGAGGAAATAGGAGATGTTGGTTAACTGCTACAAGGTTGCAGCTATGTAGGATAAGTCTAGAGATACAATATGCACACATGATTATACTTAATAATACTGTATTGAGCACTGAAAATATGTCAAGAGAGTAGATTTCAGGTATAATCATCACACATGTAAAAAATGGTAACTGTGAGGAGCTGATATATTATCTTAACTGTAGTAATATTTATAGAAAATTATATTCTATAATGTATATAAATTTATGTAATATATAAAGTTATCCCATTGTATACCTTAAATATATACAGATTTTTAATTTAAATATATATAAATACACACGTGCCACTTCATTCTGGCCCATTGCTCTTGATGAAAATCTACAGTCACTCAAATTGTTGTTTTCTGTAGTTAGTGTACCAGTTTTCTCTGGTTACCTCCAATATTTTTCTTTGTGTGTAGTTTCCAGCAGTTTGATTATGATACATCTGGGAAAAGATCCATTGGGCTTATTCCATTCTGGGTTCATTGAGGTCCTTGAATTTATAAATTTGGTCTTTCACCAAATTTGATAAGTTTTCATATATAGTATGGGGCTTAAATGGTTGTGAGTATGCAAAACACAATTTATTCTCATATTCTTATTTATTAACTATTTTATTATTTTCCATACAAACATTGTAAACCTCCTTTTGCCCCATCCTGTATTATTTCTTTAAATACCTTTCAGCACCACATTCTTTGTTCTTGCCTTTTGGAAAACAATAACATGAATTTTAGAGTACTTACTAATTTTTAACAGTCCCTTAAGCTCTGTTCTTTTTTTTCAAAGGTTTTTTCCTCTAGATTAAATATTTTCTTTTCTTTTTTAAATTTTTAATATTTAATTTATTGGGGTGAAATTAGTTCACAAAATCATAATTTTCTTTTTAAAAACTTTTTATTGCATTTTTTCCAATACCAGTTACTTCCCTTATACCCCACCCCAACAATCACATTGTTGTCCGTGTCCATGAGTCCTTTTTTCCTTTTTGCTTAATCCCTCCATGTCTTGACCTTTCCCTCCCCCATTATCTGTCATCCTGCTCTCTATCTATGAGTCTGTCTCTGTTTTGCCTGTTAGTTCCGTTTGTTCATTGGGTTCCACATATGAGTGAAATCATATGACATTTGTCTTTCTCTTACTGGCTTATTTCACTTAGCATGATATTCTCCAGGCTGATCCATGCTGTAACAGAGGGTAAAATTTTCTTCTTTTTTATGGCCGAGTGGTATTCCATTGTGTAAATGTCCCATAGTTGTTTTGTCTGCTCATCCACTGATGGACACTTGGGCTGCTTCCATATCTTGGAGATTGTAAATAATGCTGCAATGAAAGTAGGGGTGCTTAAGTTCTTGTGAATTAGTGTTTTGGGTTCTTTCAGATATATTCCCAGGGGAGGGATCACTGGATCAAAAAGAAGATCCATTTTAAATTTTTCGAGGTATCTCCATACTGCTTTCCACAGTGGTTGCACCAGTCTGCATTCCCACCAATAGTGCAAAAGGGTTCCCCTTTCTCTGCACCCTCACTAGCATTTTTGGTTTGTTGACTAATTAATAATAGTCATTCTGATGGGTGTGAGATGGTATCTTATTTTGGTTTTAATTTGCATTTCTCTGATGATTGATGATGTTGAGCATCTTTTCTATGTCTATTGGCCATCTGTATGTCCTCTTTGGAGAAGTGGTTCTTTGCCCATTTTTTAAATGGTTTTTTTTTAGGGGTGTTGAGACTTACAGTTATTTATAAATTTTGGATATAACTCCTCTCACATGTATCGGTAAATATGTTCTCCCATTCTCTGGGTTGTCATTTATTTTTGTTGATGTTTTCCTTTGCTGTGCAAAAACTTTTTAGTTTGACATAGTCCCATTTGCTTTTTTTTTCCTTTTGTTTCCCTTACCTGGGGAGATATATCTGATAAAATATTGCTATGAGCAATGTCCAAGATTTTGCTACCTATATGTTTTCTTCTATGATTTTTATTGTTTTGGGTATAACATTTAAGTCTTTGACCCATTTTAAATTATTTTTACATGTGATGTAAGAAGGTGGTCTAGTTTCAGCTTTGTACATGTACCTGTCCAATATTCCCAGTACCATTTATTGAATAACTATCTTTAGCCCATTGTATGTGCTTGCTTCCTCTGTTGAATATTAATTGACTGTAGAGGTATGGATTTATTTCTGGCTCTGTATTCTGTTCCATTAATCTATGTGTCTGTTTTTATGCCAATACCATGCTGTTTTGATTACTATGGACATAGAGTATAGTCTCATATTAGGTATGGGGATTCCTCCAGCTTTGTTCGTCTTTCTCAGGATTGCTGTTGCAATGAGGGGCCTTTTGTAGTCCCATATAAATTTTTGAAATATTTGTTCTAGTTCTGTGAAATACCTCATTAGAATCTTGATAGGAATTGCACTGAATCTATAGATTGCTTTGGGTAGTATGGACATTTTAATCATGTCAATTCTTCCTATCTCTGAATGTGGTATGTGCTTCCATTTATTTGTATCTTCTTCAATTTCTTTCTTCAGTGTCTTTTAATTTTCTGAGTATAGGCCTTTTACACCCTTGGTTAGGTTTATTCCTAGGTATTTTATTCCTTTGGAAGCAATTGTGAATAGGACTGCTTTCTTAATTTTCCTTTATGTTAATTCATTATTGGCATATAAAATGCAACTGATTTCTGGATGTTAATGTTGTATCCTGCTACTTTGCTGAATTTGTTTATCAATTCTAGTGGTTTTTTGGTGGAATCTTTGGGGTTCTCTATGTACAGTATCAAGTCATCTGCAAACAAAGACAGTTTTACTTCTTCCTTTTATTTTGGATGCCTTTTATTTATTCTTCTTGTCTGATTGCTTTGGCTAGGACTTCCAGTACTATGTTGAATAAGAGTGGTGAAAGTGGATATCCCTGTCTTGTTCCTGATCTTAATGGTAATGCTTTTAGTTTTTGCCCATTGAGTATGATGCTGGCAGTGGATTTGTCATATATGACCTTTATTATGTTTAGGTATGTTCCCTCTATTCCCACTTTGCTGAGGGTTTTTGTCACAACTGGGTGCTGAATTTTATCAAATGCTTTTTTCTGCATCTATTGATATGGACATGTGGTTTTTACCCTTCATTTTGTTTATGCAGTGCATCACATCTATTGATTTATAAATGTTCTACCAGCTTTGCAATCCCAGAATAAATACCACTTGATCATGGTGTACAGTCTTTTTGACGCATTGGTGTATTTGGTTTGCTAATATTTTGTTGAGGATTTTAGCACCTATGTTCATCAGGAATATTGGCCTATAATTTTCTTTTTTTTAGTGTCTTTATTTGGTTTTGGGATTAGGATAATGCTGGCCTCATAAAATGAGCTCGAGAGCTTTCTCTCCACTAGAAAGTTTTGAAATAGCTTGAGGAGGAGAGGTGTTAGGTCTTCTCAGAATGTTTGGTAATATTCACCTGTGAAGCCATCAGACCCAGGGCTTTTGTTTGTTGGAAGTTTTTTTCTTTGTTGGTTGGTTTTTTATTACTGCTTCAATTTCACTAAGTATAATCTGTCTATTCAGAATCTCTGATTCTTCCTGATTTACTTTGAGAAGATTGCATGTTTCTAGGAATTTATCTGTCTCATCCAGGTTGTCCAGTTTGTTGGCACATAGTTGATCATAATATTTTATTACAATCCTTTGCATTTCTTTAGTGCCAGTTGTTATTTCTCCTCTTTCATTTCTGATTTGTTTTGGTCTTCTCTCTGTTTTTTCTTGATAATCCCAGTTAAATATTTGTCAATCCTCTTTATCCTTACAAAGAATAAGCTCTTTGATTCCTTGATTTTTGTATTATTATTAATACTCTATTTCATTTATTTCTGCTGTGGTCATTATTATTTCCCTCCTTCTACTCACTTTGGACTTTGTTGTTCTTTTTCAAGTTCCTTTAAATGTAAAGTTAGATTTCTTATTTGAGTTTTTTCTTTTTCCTTGAGATAGGCCTATAATGCTATGAATTTCCATGTTAGGATTGCCTTCCTGGTGTCCCACAGATTTTGGATTGTTGTGTCCTTATTTTCATTTATTTCAAGGTATCTTTTGATTTCTTCCTTGATCTTGGTATTGACCCATTCATTGTTTAATAAGATGTTATTTAGCTTCCATGTCTTTGTGTGTTTTTCAGTGTTCTTCTTGTGATTGATTTCTAGTTTCATAGCATTGTGGTGAGACAAAATGCTTGATATGATTGAAATCTTCTTAAATGTGTTGAGGCTTGTTTTGTGTCCTAACATGTGGTCTATCCTAGAAAATGTTCTATGTGCACTCGAAAAGTATGTATATTCTGCTGCTCTGTGTGCAGTTTAAGGCCACTGTCTCCTTGTTGATTATCTTCCTGGGAGATCTATCCATTGAAGTCAATAGGGTGTTAAGGTCCTCAACTCTGATGATAGCCATTCTGACAGGTCTGAGATGATATTTCACTGTGGTTTTAATTTGCATTTCTGTGATAATTAGTGATGTTGAACATCTTTTCAAGTGTCTTTTGGCCATCTGTATGTCCTTTTTGAAGAAGTGTCATTCACGTTCTCTGACCATTTTTTAATTAGATACTTTTTGTCTTCCTAGTGTTGAGTTGTATAAGTTTTTTCTATTGAACTATCTTGAGCTCATTGACTCTTTTTTTCTATTTCTATTCTGCCATTGAAATCACCCATTGAGATTTTTACCTTCATCATTGAAATTTTATATTATAATATTTAAATTTGTTTATTTTTAATCTTTTATTTCTTTACCAGCCTTTTTCATTCTCCTATTTTTATAGTAATGTTCAGAATCACTTATTTGAGCATTTAAAAAATATTTTATTCATTTTTTGGAGAGAGAAAAGGAGGGAGAAAGAGAGGGAGAAAAACATCAATGTGTGGTTGCCTCTTGTACACCTCTTACTGGGGACCTGGCCCACAGCCCAGGCATGGGCCCTGACTGGGAATCAAACCAGCAACTCTTTGGTTTGCAGGCTGGCACTCAATCCACTGAGCTACACCAGCCAGGGCTTATTTGAGCATTTTTATGAGTCACATTAAAGTGTTTATCAGATAACAGGTTATCTATATAACCTATTATAGATAGGTTATAGATGTGGGTTGAGTTTTTTGTTACTTTATGTGTCAAATAATTGTCAATTGTAACCTGGTTATTTTTATTACATTGTACAACTGGATATTGTTTAAATCTGTGGATAATATTAATATTTTTGTGTAAGTAGGCAGTCAACATTGTTAAGGTCAGGCCCCAAGTCCTAGCATACCTTCTGTGGGTTTTGCTTTCATTGTTAATTTATTTTTCCAAACCTTTGCATGCTTTTTACATTGATCCCAGATCTGTGTCAGCCAATTGATCATTCTGGAACCTGGATGATTGTCTATCTATTGGTCGAGTTCTCAAAAATTTTGATAGGCTCTTTAAGAACAGATCTGTGCATGTTTAGGTAGGGGGTGAGTCCAAGAGTTTATAAACAATTTAGCATGTCTCCCTTCTGAGCTTCCTTCACTCCGGAGCCTTCCCAGTACTTTCTTATTCCATGAGATTACCCTTGCCTATCATTCAGCCAAGAATTAGCAGCACCAATAACCTTGCTATGTTGTACACTTGCATGATCACACCCATGCCTGGCATGGAATGGTGAATTGAAAGTGAGAAAAACAAAACAATGGGGTTGGCTCCACTCTCTTAGAACTGCACTTCCACTAAATAAAGAGGGAATTTTCCATTTCTCAGTGTTTTGGCTTCTGCAATTTCCATAGCTTCTACTGCCACTGTAGGGATTAGTTGGTAGATTGGACAAGAGAACAGAGACGAGAAAAATATATTTCTATACTCTCCTAAGGAAAGAGTTCCCATTCTTGTTCCAAGACACTATCTTGCAGTGTCTACTGGAGCTCTCTCTGTATGTGCCGCACTACTCACATCCAGATTTATGGCTGCATTGAATTCTGGCTGGGAGATTTGGGGGATGGGTAGGGAAACAATGGTAAATCCGTTACCAGTTCAGTGATACTTCCAATTTAGTGTTCTTCCTTGATTTGCCTGCTAGTGTTTCCTTTCATAATCCTCAAATTGCAGTTCTCATATGTTCTGTCCAGGTTTTATATTTGAATTCACAGCACAAACAAGATGGAATATGATTACTCCACTTTACACAGACCTGGAATAGACAAATACTCATACACTGATGTTCATAGTTTTTGGAGTGATGCTTACATATAGAGTGTGATTGCAATAACAAGGAAAGATCAATTTTTTAAAAAAATTTTAAATCTTGTTCTATGTTTTTCAGAATTTTTGTTTTTGATGTGTTGTTTCAATTTGTAAACTATTTGTGGTATGCTATTTGTACAATAAACCTGATTATTCTTCTCATTGTACTCATGTTCCTTTCCAATGAATTTATAGAAGAACTTAAGAGTTTGAGCCTATTGCCCTGTCCCTGGATCTGAGCTGACCTTGTGGTTTTCTTTGATATGCTGAATGTTGCAGAAGTGATAATATGTCCCTGTGAGTCTAGGCTTCAAGAGGTCTGGTATGCTTTTTCCTCTGTCAACTTGCCTCTGACTGAGGTATATTACTGCGTCCAGCTGAGACCAGTCCTCATTGCTTTCTTGAAGAATTGGATACAAATAAATTGTGTGTTTGAGTCTAAAAAGTATCTTAAGTATAAAGGAATGCTATTGTGAAGCATAATATATGCGTAGACACGTGATTGTGTAAAAATTGAATTTTCAGACTTGACGACTTCCTTACCTCCATTAGGTGACCTGTGCTTTGACTAAAATAATTGAGTGTTAGGGGATTGCATAAATTAGGATACTATGGATTCCTAATACTGAGATTTTTATAGTGCATAAAATCTCAATATTTGCACCTTTTTGTCCAATGCTAGATTATCTGTTTCAAAAAGTAAAATATATTCCCTTTTCTCCTGGGCTCAACTTGCCAAAAAACAAAAAAACAAAAACAAAAACAACTAATCTAACTAACTAAAAGTGACCAAATTTACTCTCTTTAAAGTGGTCAATTTGATTTATGTTATTTTGCTGACCTACTCAGCTCACTGGAATCACCAATTAAAATGACATGTTTGAGCAGATGAGCTTTGAGATGATGAGAGGCCATCTTACTGTCAAGGAATGAGGAAAACTAACACAATTAAAGCAATTTATTAATAAGTAACTTCAAAGAACTTCAAATTAAAGTGTGCTTTACAACATTGTTTGTATCTATTTTTTAGTATATTGCATTAGTTATCAGTTAAATGTACAATTCTTCCTCTTGTGGAATTATCTCTGGGGGCATATTTAGACCCAAAAGAGTAAACTTTCCTTTTTGAAGCAGATGTTTTTACAATTAATTTCAAGATTCCTGGGCACCCTTGTTAGACTCTTTTATGTTTGCTCTAACATCTGACCTAATTCCAATTTGCAGAACATAATTGGAGCCTAGGGATATCATTATTCATAATACTTTTTCAGTTATATCAAATGAAATTAAAGCTTTGAATAAAAAATGACATTCAAAGAAAACTGGACTCTTCCTTTTTCTTAAATGTGGATAAAAAGACCTGTCCTTACTAACTTATTGTTGCTGATAATTGATATTTGACCCCTAAAAATTCATTATTTCTAATAGTCTTAGGAGACTACTTACTGGTACACGTTTGTTAGCAGGTTGGTAAAAATAGTTCATAAATGTATGTGTTTCTAAAGTTGTAATGTTCTCATCTTTCAATTACATTTGAACAGTGAAAATAAGGAGTATATGTTTAGCCACATGTTGTAATTGCTAATGTGAATTCCTTTCCTAAAATTTGGTAAGTTTTTATATTCATGTATATTTCCTAAGTTGGTTGCTGAAAACCAATAATAATTGCTTTTTATGACTAGAATTTATTGCTGGATGCATTTACTAAAATTGTAAATCTGACTTATAGCCTTAAGAGAATTTTTAAAATTATGCTCAGTTTTTAAATGTTAATGTAAAAGAGAGAATGACATAATAAATGAAGAGAGAATGCTTAGTTTTGAGACTGTGGGTAAGTTATTTAAATTCTTCAGCTATTCATAGCAGCGCAATTTACAATAGCCAAATGCTGGAAACAGCCTAAGTGCCCATCAGCAAATGAGTAGATAAAAAAACTGTGGTGCATTTACACAATGGAATACTACACAGCAGAAAGGCAGAAGGAGCTCCTACCCTTCACAACAGCATGGATGGAACTGGAGAGCATTATGCTAAGTGAAATAAGCCAGGCAGTGAAAGACACATACCATATAAATGGAACCTAAACAACAAAGCAAACGAGCGAGCAAAATATAACCAGAGACATAGAAATAAAGAACAAACTAATAGTAATCAGGGGGAGAAGGAAAGGGGATAATGGGGCCAAGAAGGGGAAAGGTCGTCAAGGAACATGTATAAAGGACCCATGGACAAAGATAATGTATGGTGGGGGTATTGAATGTAGGAGGTGTGGATGGGTAGGGCAGGGGAGGGTAATAGGGGGGAAATGGGGACAACTGTAATTGAACAACAATGGAAAAAAAAAAAGGTTTGCCGCCATAGAGAAAGGAGCTTACATTATCCAACTCTGAAAATATGGTGAGGGAGTGAGGTTCCTTCAAGAGATGGAACTATCAATAACTTGATAATAAAATGTAACAGTGAAAAATGTTTAAAAAATGATTCCCATTAATAAAATGATTATAATTCTGTTTTTCCTAACTCTGAATTCTTATAACTGATAAACTGTTTTAGAAAAATTATAACAGTTATATTGCTCTATTTTGATAGCTCTCCTTGCTTGTAATAGCATTTAAGGTAACTAACAGCAATCTATTGACAGATTAGAGGTATATTAAAAATAACAACTCTGGTTAATTCATGATTTCTTTATATAATACATTATAAAAATATGTATGCATTGTATGTAATCTTTAAAAAATCTATTTGGGTTCAGAGAGTTTGAGCTTTTTGTTCTTTGTAATTCAGCTAATATTTGGGAGACCAGAAATTAAATCCATGATTATCTTAAAACAAGTCTATACTGTACTAGTATTTATTGAGAAATAATTGGCATAAAATATTATACTAGGTTCAGGTGTATAACATAATGATTTGATGCTTGTCTGCATTTGCAAGATGATTACCACAATAAGCCTGTCTAGTTAACATTCATGACCATACATAGTTATAATTTTTGTTAAAACTTTCATAATCTATTCTCTTTTGACTTTTATTTATGCGATAGTGTATTATTAACTCTAGTCTCCATGCTTACATTACATCCCCATGACTTGTTTATTTCATACCTAGAGGTTTGTTCCTTTCAACCTCCTTCAGCTGTTCCCTCTACACCCCATCCCATTCCTCTGGCAACCACTAATGTGTTCACTGTATCTATGAGTTTGGTTTGGGTGGGGGGTTGTCTTGTTTTGTTTTCAGGTTCCACGAATAAGTGAGATCATACAGTGTACGTTCATCTCTCTGTAGACTTGTTCAGTTAGCATAACGCCCCAAGGTCCATCCATCTTCTCACAAATGGGTGTTCTCCTTCTGTCTCAAGGCTGAATAATATTCCATTTTGTGTGTGTGTGTGTGTGTGTGTGTGTGTGTGTGTATGTATGTATCCCATTTTATAAATCTATCCTACCATTGATAAATACTTAGGTTGTTTCCATATCTTGGGTATTATAAATAATTATACAATGAACATGTGAGTATATATATCTTTTTCATTCAGTGTTTTCATTTTCTTCAGATAAATATCCAAAAATGGAATGGCTGGATCAAATGATAGTTCTGTTTTCAAGTTTTTGCAGAATACCCAAAGAGTTTTCTGTAGTGGCCACACCAATTTGTGTTCCCAAAGCAGTGCACAAGGGTGCCCTTTTCTCCACATTCTCAACAATGCTGGTTACTCCTTCACCTTCTCCTTCCCTTATTACCCTTCTTTCCTTCCTCCCAACTTCCCATCCTACTTCCCCTCCTTCTCTGTCTTCTGATAGTAGCCATTCTAACAGGTGTAAAGTGATATCTCATTATGGTTTTGATTTGCATTTCCCTGATAACTAGGGATGTTGCGCACTCGTCATGTTGTTGGCCATCTGCATCTTTTCTTGAAAACATGGTTATTCAGAGTCTCTGCCCATTTTTAATCCACTGTTTGTTTTCCTACTATTGAAATATGCAAGTACCTTATCTTACATATTTTGGATATTAACCCCTTATTAAATATTTTCAAATCTTTTTTCCTGTTTATTAGGGTGCCTTTTCATTTTGTTGTTGGCTTATTTCACTGTGCATTTTTTTTAGTTTGACTTAGTCCCACTTGTTGTTACCTTTCTTTTGGGATCAAATCCAAAAAAATCATTGCCAAGATGATGCAAGAAAGTTATGGGCTATGTTTTCTTCTAGGAGTTGTATAGTTTCAGGTCTTACATTCAAGCTGTTTATCCATTTTGAGTTCATTATTTTGTGTTTAATAGAGTGGTCCAGTTTTACTTCTTAGCATGTGGCTGTCCAGATTTCGCAACACCATTTATCGAAGTGACTGTACTTTCCTCATTACATACTTCTGTTTCATTTGTTATTTATTGATTGACCATATATGTGTGAGTTTATTTCTGGGTGTTGTTCTGCTGATATATGTGTCTCTTTTTATAACAATATTATATTGTTTTAATTACCATGGCTCTGTAATATAATGTAAAGTCTGGGAGCATGCCACCAACTTTGTTCTTCTTTCTCTAGACTTCTTTGGTTATTTAGGGTCTTTTGTGTGATAACCTAGAACAAATTTTAGTATTATTTGTTCTATTTCTGTGAAAAATGGCTTCATAATTTTCATAATTACACTGAATCTGTGGATTACTTTGACTCATGGGGATATTTTAACAATATTATTTTTTACAATACATAAGCAAAAGAGTATCTTTCCATTTATTGTGTAGTATTGAAATTTTCATCAATGTTATATATTTTTTTCAGTATACAGGTCATTCGCCTCTTTAATTTTATTTTTTCCTGATATGTTATTCTTTTTGATGCAATTCTAAGTGGAGTTACCTTATTAATTTCTCTTCCTGATACTTTGTTTTTCGTGTATAGAAATGCAGCAGACTTATGTGTATTGATTTTGCATCCTTTGAGTTTACTGAATTCTTTTTATTCTAACAGGTTTTCGATGGATTCTTTAGAGATTTCTATATATAATATTATGTTATCTGCAAATAGTGACAGTTTTACTTCTTCCTTTCCAATTTAAGTGACTTTTGTTTATTTTTCATATGTAGTTTCCCTGTGTAGGACTTCCAATACTATATTGAATAAAAGTGGCAAAAAGGGCATCCTGAACTTGTTCCTGATATTACAAAAAAAGCTTTAAGCTCTTCACCATTGAGCATAATGTTAGTTGTGGGCTTCACATATATGGCCTTTATTATTCCTTTAATAATGCTTTGCTGAGAGTTATCATACAATAATATATGATGAATTTATCAAATTTGAATTTGTCAAATTCTTTTTCTGCATCTATTAAGATGATCATATGGTTTTTATCCTCCAATTTGTTAGTGTGATGAATCACATTGATTGATTTGTAGATGTTGAACCATTCTTGCATCCTTGGAATAAATTCTACCATGGCATGTGATTCTGTTAATGCATTGTTGAACTCAGTTTGCTAATATTTTGTGTAGGATGTTTGTCTCTGTGACCATTAGGGATATTGCATTGTAATTTTCTTGTCATACCCTTGCCTGGTTTTAGTATCAGGGTAATGCTGACCCCATAAAATGAGTTAGAAAATGTTTCATCTTCTATTTTTTGGAAGAGATCGAGATGGATGCATATCGGTTCTTCTTGGAATGATTGGTAGAATTCATCAGTAAGGCCAACAGTCCCTAGAGCTTTGTTGGGGAGTTTTTGATTTTTGATTCCAAACAGGTTCAATCTTCTTTATAATAATCAGTCTGTTTAGGTTTTCTGTTTTTTCATGATTCACTGTTAGTAGGTTGTATATTCCAAGGAATTTTTCCAATATTTCTAGGATGTCCAATTTTTTGGCCTATAATTGTTCATAATAATCTCTTGATCCTTGAATTTCTGTTGAATTAGTTGTAATGTATCCTTTTTCATTTCTGATTTTATTACAGTTCTCTTCTTTTGTTTTGTTCATGAGTCTAACTGAAGGTTTGTTGGCTCTCTCTTTCCAAAGAACCAGCACTGAGTTTTGTTGATCTTGTCTGTTGAGCTTTCACTCTTTTTTCTGCTTTGATTGTTGTTACCTTCTTTCTACTCACTTAGGTCTTTATTTATTCTTTTCTAGTCCCTTGAGAAGTAGTAAAGTTAGGTTGTTTATTTGAGATATTTCTTGTTTGTTGATGTAGGCATTCCCTGTAAACTCGCCCTTAGTATTGCTTTTGCTGCAGCCTATCGGTTTCAGTTATGTCATGTTTTCATTTTCTTTTGCTTAAAGGTATTTTTTAATTTCTCTTTTGATTTTAACATTGATCCATTGGTTGTTCATTAGCATGTTGTTTCATCTCCGTATATTTGTGAATTTCCAGTTTCATCATTGATTTCTATTTTTATAACATTGTTGTCAAAAAGATGCTTGATAAGATTTTAATCTCCTTAAATTTATTAACACTTGTCTTGTGGCCTAAGATATGATCTAGTCTGGAGAATGTTCATGTGTACTTGAGAAGACTGTGTATTCTGTTGCTTTTGGGTGGAATGTTCTTTATGTATTTGTTAAGTCTGTCTGGACTAACGAGCCATTTAACACCATTATTTACCTACTGAATATCTGTTTGGATGATCTATTTGTAAATGAAAGTGAGGTAGCAGAGTCTCCTATTTTTGTATTGCTGTCTATTTTACCCTTTAAGTGCTAATGTTTGCTTTATATATTTTGATGCTTCTGGGTTGGATATATATACTGTGTATTTACAAGGTTTTTATCTTCCTGTTGGATTGACTACTTTATCATTATATGATTCTATTCTTTGTCTCTTAATATGGCCTCTTTTTACTTATTTTTAAATTTATTTTTAAAAATATTTTATTGTATATTTTCCATTACCATTCAACCCCCTTACACCTCCTCCCTCTGTAATCAGCATACTAATTGTCCATGTCCATGAGTCCTTTTCCCTTTTTGCTGGCTCCCTCCACCCTCCTGACCTCCCACTATCCAACAGCTGTCACCCTGCTCTCTCTCTATGAGTCTGTCTCTGTTTTGCTTCCTAGCTCAGTTTGTTCATTAGGTGTATTTGTTCTGATGTATGCACAGCTACCCCAGATTTCCTTGGCTTTATTTTTACATTGAATGCCTTTTTCATCTCTCTCATTTCATCCTGTGTATGTTCTTATATCTGAAGTGAGTCTCCTGTAGGCAACAAATGGATCTTCTTTTTTTATTTATTCAGCTATTCTGTGTCTTTTGCTTAGAGAATTTAGCCCACTTACATTTAAATAATTATTGACAAACATGTACTTATTGCCATTTTGTTCATCGATTTCTGGCTGTTTTGTTGTTCCTCTGTTCATTTCTCCTCTTGTGCTCTTCTTTAATGGTCTGGAGCAGAATCTGAGGGCTCTTGCGCCACCCAGATGACAATGTAAATGGTCAAGGGGGCTGCACATGTGGCTCCCCAGTCTTCTTGATGTAAAAGTTCACTTGTTTTTATTTTTAAATTTCGGGTACAGTCAGGTTAAAGCACACATATACCCTAGAAGAGTCATTAGAGGTATAGAAATGTGAAATTTAAATCCATTATGAGGAAATAAATAGGAAATAAATATTACCCTTAATAACATGGCACTCCCCTTTACAGTCAGTGGATTTAATTATTTTGCAGATGGGCATAGTTTTCTTACCTAGGCACCCTGATAAATCCTGAAATTATGTAGGGAGTAATTTTTCATTAACTGTTTGTCTCTTTATTGGGTCAGAAGATCAGAAATGACCACTGTTTGTCTCTCCTATAACAGTTAGTGATGGTGGAACAAAATGGTGGCCACTCTTTTCATTATAGAATAAAGCAAATAAAATAGGTGAACGCTAAAAGTCTTATAAATAAATTATGTAAAATTCCTATGTGTACCATGCAAATTAACCTTCCAAGTATCTATTGCAAATCCTGATAGCTAACATTTTTTTGTTTTTAATATGTGATAAAAACTATTGTAAATTACCTACATGCCATGCTACATTACAAAACAAGTCTGTGAGGTAGGTTCAATTTTAACCCATATTTTGCAGAGTAAACTAGAGTACAGAAGGTTTAAAAATTTCCTAAGAGCCACAGAATGTGGAGGATTCATGAGTAAAAGTTAGTCCAAAATTAATTTTATTTAATCAGTTAAGCTGTTTGACTCTTCTACCCTCCCTTATAGAAATATATGTATACAAGAGGCAATTGCTTCCTTTTATAAGTTTTTAGAAAAATAGAAAAGGAGAGCATATACTATTGGCATTAAATTCACCAGAAACTAAGTCAGAAAACTCCACTTTATAATGGAAACGGTGCCTGTGAGCCAGCAGCCACACAATGAACATTGTGGATTTGCTGTCTTTCCAAAGGAGGGAGGGTAGGCACAGAGTGGCATTTGTTGAAGTTCTTGGAACAGTAAAGTGGTTTTCCTGGGTATAGAGGAATATGCGAACAGAGAGACTGAGACAGGATCCATCTACCTGCCTAATAAATGTGAAACATTTGCCATAACCACAAAAATGAAATAAAAGTATTACATTTTCTGCTATCCTGAAGATGTCTTACAGAATAAATGGGGGAAATGCATGGAATAAGGTAGTTGTGCCTCACTGTGTTTAATCTCCCTAAACTTTCTCAGAGGAATGGCCTTCAGTAAGTTTCCATTCCTTAATTAGTCCCTTGTGATAAGTTCACATTAACTATTGTACTTTGTGTGGTTTCCCAGGGGTAGTCACATGCCAGTCCATGTGCTGTACACAAAGCTGAGAGTGTGTCTCAAGTCATTAGCTTTCTCTTCTGGCCAGGGGAAGGAATTCTACTATATCAATATGGAAGCCACTTTGACATGTTGCTTCCAGAACCTTAATGTGTGTGCAAGTAAATCATGTGATATTTAAAGATGTTTTTAAAGGGAGTGCTTTTATATTTTGATTGCTATTCCTATCAGGAAAATATTTTTAAAACATACCACATGCAAATTAAACTCTCCAAAGGAAGTCTGCATTGTTTCTTGGTCTGACACATAATAAAATGTCAAAGGAAAGATGATAAAGGAAACAAGTATCTTAGGATTGTATATTTGGCATGACAAACCTTTGAGGTCTTATCTATACAAACAGATCAAATTAAAGCTTAAAATTCTGATTTAATTTGTCCTACCTTCCCTGTCTAGAGGCTGACTGATGTAGACTCTAATAACCAATGGCCTTTAAAAAGGACGACACAAAGCTTCTTTTCTAGTTTGTCTCCAAGTTCTGATCAATAATTTTCCTTTAGGTGCTTTTTGCCTTTCAAAACAAAATCCCTCAGCCTGACTTTGTGCTATAGAAGCCTAATTTAAAACTAAAAGAGGGTGGGGTAGGGAGGGACTTCAGTCAATAAAATGCTACTACCACTTATTTCCTCTGATACTTAGTATATTGGGAATAAGAATAAGTATATTTTCCCCGAATGTTATTATCTCATCTGGGAACAATGAAATTATCTTACTTATTTAAAATCATATCAGTATGAATATAAAATACAAATTAGGTCATTTTGTATTTTCTAAATTTATATTGACATTTTAAAAGGAAAATAATAATTGAAAATGGACCTCGACTTATCATTTATGAATTGGATTCTGTATGCCTGCCAAATACGTGTACTTGTATACATGCTTATTTGTGCCTGAGAGCAGAAAAACATGAATTTATATACTGATAATTATTTTAAAAAATTGTTTTTTATTTATTGATTTTTAGAGGCAGAGGAAGGGGAGAGAGAGTGAGAGAGAGAGAAACATCCATTGGTTACCCCCTGTTTACACCGACTGGGGATTGAACACACAACCTTTTGCTGCACAGGGTGACATTCCAACAAACTGAGCCACCTGGCCAGGGCATACTGATAATTGCTTTTGTGAGTTTATTGGAATATAAAGATAGTACCAAGTATATACAAATCTATTGACACTGTGAGGACTTTTAAGAGAAAAAAGTAATCCCTATTCTTCAATGAAACAAAAGAACTTTTATACTCAATTATCCAAAAAATATAATACCTCATTGTAACAGAACAAAGTTAAATAGACTCAGCATAAATAACTTCTTTATGAGTAGGAATATGTGGCATGGAAACTATTTTCATTGAAATTCTTAAATATGTTCTGAAAGAAACATTCCTTGCTCTTGATGCCATTTGAAATTTGTTTTCTTTTTCACAGTATCAGTAACTGTGTAGGATTTTGAGTAGACTGAAGTCAATAGGTGGGAAACCTTATTTCCTTATTTATATATAGAGTTTGACTTTTTTTCCACACAAAGATCAGTGTTTTCAGCTCATCTGTAGCTTTATCAGGGAAAAAAATGATGTTGCAAACTTTTCTTGGAGAATTTTTAATAATCCAAATACATTCATTACATCAGCGAAAGAAAGACAATGATTTATATTTATATACCTGGGAGATAAATTTGTATTGAGTGATGTACCTTTCTTGAAACACCAAGGAAAATATATAGTGTACATTTTTTTTTTTACTCCAATGTGATTTAAAGTTTTTCTACTAATCATGTGGTGCCTTGGCTAAATAAAGATTATACTTGTCTTTAAAACATGCTCTATATTTCCTCTCCATTCATATAATTTATAAAGGTACATATTTATTTTTTTATTAGAATGAAGGCAAATGAACACTTAGTATGCATGAGCAAAGTAGAAGAAAAGGGTGAAATAATATGAGGAGAAACTATGAGAAAAATTCCTTAGATTTCCAACTCACTAAACATACTCTGAAGCATGATGACTGGAATGCATCACTTTTTATACTAAATTATTAATTATCAACATATTGTAGTAAGCATGTTAAATGTGTAATGAATAAAAACTAACAGAAAATACATAATAACATGTAACTGTGCAAATGGTAGAGAATGATGACTGGATCCTACAATGTTAAGTGGGTCCAATGCTATGATTTCTTTTTAGAGTGAGACACAAGATCAAAGAAAGCCCTTTTAATGGCCTGTACCTGCATCCAGACAGGTATTTGTTGAATAGTCTCATGATGTCTATTGGGGTAACCACTTATGTTTCATACTGTAACAGAAGTGGACTGGTTGTATTGGAAGCAGATCCTCTCCTCTGAAGGACTGTATTAGTTTCCTAGAGCTTCCATAACAAAGTCCCAAAGACTGGGTGACTTAACAACAGAAATTTATTTCCTCAGAGTTTTGGAGGCTAGAAGTCCAAAATCAAGGTGAAGGGAAACTGGTTCCTTCTGAGACCTCTCTACTGGCCGTCTTCTTCCTATGTCTTCACATGATCTTCTCTCTGTAGATACCTGTGTCCTAATTTCCTCTTCTTATGCAGACCCCAGTCATATTGGGTCAGGACCCATGCATGATGCCCTCAGTTTAATTTTGTTATCTCCATAGAGGCCCTGTCTTACCATATAGTCACATTCTGAGGTACCGAGTGTCAGGACTTCAACAAATTAATGTTGGAGACACTCTCCTTGGCCTCTAACAATGACCCAATGCTTTTCCATGAGATGGCTCTGACATCCAGATGTTTGTTTCTAGCCAGGATCACAAACTTTCACAAGTTCCATTGACTTTTACACTCACTCCATCAATTGTGATGCTTTTCCACCTTGATTCAGGGCCAAATTGGACCTCCCAGCGCCATTCCTCTGTTTTTCCCAGCTGGCTTTATGGGGAGTGGGTGGATTCCTTCCCTGCAGTGGTGATGACACTGTAAAAATGCAAATGCAGAGTTCTCAGTGAAGTTGTTCTCTTCTCGAGGTGGGGGGGTGGGTGTTGGGCAGGAGGAAGCCATCTATAGCATGAGAAAATAAAAACAGTATGTTTAAAAAAAAAATAGCATGCTGACATGAGCAGAGATGAGAGGCAGAGAGTCCTTCACAGCTTTCCAGTTCCTAAAGAAGCCCCACCCTTGCTTTCTTGTATTCTGTTTCTAGGACAGTGATTTTCAAAATCTCTTTTCACATACACACTAGTTACTAAAATTCTGTGGCACATCAAAAACTAAACTGTTCGCTGATCTGACAAAAAAAAAATAGGTATAATTTTGGTTCATTCATACCAAAATAGCCAACATACCAGTTGGCTATTGTTGTGTTGGCTGTTGTCCTTTTTTATTCGACAATCTCAGGGAAAAGAGGTCAGTGCTCCCAGCTAAATTAACAGGAATTGAATGTTTTAAAAATTCTTGCAGTGTACCAGTGTGGTGGGCATACCCGTTGAAAATCGCTATTCTAGGAGTTAATGAATTGTGGCTTGTTTGTTTTGGCTAATTTAATACATGATATGAAATATCCATTAATATTCAAACTCCATAAACCTGTAGGCCTTAACCTTTCTCTTTTCCAGTGTATGGAAGGGATATATTATTCTTAATAATAATCTCTTGCACTGGAAAGAAAAATGGAGAGGAGCCAATGATGGCATCTGAGAAGTGGACAACTTGGGAGACATGGTTTCCAAATGCTCCTGAATTTCTAATTGCACCTGCATAGAGAGACTGCCCTACCTTGTGTTCACTTTGAAATATACTTATTCAAATTGGATAGATTTGGGGCAGGAAATATTATGTATTCACAACAGCCACAATTTACAAAATAATTTAGTTAATCTGGAAATAAATAGATTGAAGAAATGAAATAACATCAGAATATAAAACCATTCTGCAAACTACAAAATTTTTCTCTCAAATACTATATACAGTAAATAAAGATTGGGGCAGAAGTAGGTATTTAGCTGTTCGTATAGCATATAATATAATAATTAATGAATAATATGAGTAAACTTTGTGTTTCACAAACATTTGTTAATCTGATTTTTCCCCACCCTATATATATGTAATCTTAACTTAGAGGTCTTTCTTTTATGCTATGATCCATTTACCTAGTAGAATGAGGAATAGGGGGACTGGATTTGTTCAATATGCTTAAACCTGGTCCTGCCATAAATATGACATTATCTCTGTAACTGAATATCCTGTACTAAGAAACCCACATATACATAATTCTCAATTACTTTTCAAAGGTGCAAACCCAGTGAAATAATAATTTTTACACAAATTATATCACACATGCATTATTTGATTCAGACATTAATTCAAAATAATTCCTAGATATTGGGCATTATTAAACATGTTAAATTACTCATACTAATACTAAGGAACATTATGTAACTTCAGTATTTATAGAAATTTTATTGTAAAAATATGCCAAATGTTTGTATGGGTATACTTGTAAGAGTCAAATAGAAAGAGTGGGAAAATTGTCCATGGGCACAGTATGTAAACAGAAACCCATGATGGAAGACTATTTCCCAATTAGGAAAATATGAAAAATATTAAGTATCTTAGTAATATAGGTACTAATAGCTTAATTAGATATAGAGTAATGATTTATAAAATAATTAAGCTTTATTGTTAAAACCATATACAAAGGGGTTACTATAAGCTTTCAGGGCCAAGGAAACACAATGTACGTAAAAATAATATTTGTCAAAGGATATTACATGGGGAAGATAGTAGGTGTAGTATGGTATAATTTTCTAATATCCTAGAATTTCCAAATTAATTAATAGTAAATTTTTAAAAAAGAAAAAGTAAATTATTATTAGACTAATAGCAAAGATATATCAAGAAGTACATGGAGTAACTTATCTAAGAGACAAAAGGGACGACACTGCGCCGCAAGGCTTTTATTTGCAGAAAACTGACTTTAAATTATGAGAATCACAGGTAAACTGTTACATAGAAAAACTCAAGAGAATATTTTTGCAGATTTTCATATTGATTTCTTAAAGTGTGTCTTTTCAAGCCTAGATGTATATAGGAATCAACTGGGGGTAGTTTCTAAAAAGTAGATTTTGGTGTAGCAGGCCTGGGGCAGGGTGTGAGACTCAGGATTTTCATAAGCAGCCCACGTGACATGATGCTGTTGGTCTGTGGGCCACATTTGTGTGGTGAGGACTGAAAGAGTGCAAGTCCTGCATAACCATCCTTGAAAAAGAGACCCTATTCTAAATTAACATTAATTGCATTTTAGTAAAACTTCTCAAAAACCTTCATATGATAATGATTACATTTCTGGAAAGTCAGTTGTCTCATATGAAAATATGTCTATTTTTATTTTCAGTAGATAGAGTATTTGCTGCAAAGACTGTCCTGGGCCAAAATCTTGTCAGGCTCCTCTAATCTCTCCAGCCTCACCTTCAGGGCCTGCCCTTGGTGGGCCTGCATGAGCAGCTGTGGTGAGAATCTAAGTCATTTTAGCAGTAACTATCCTTGATATCTGATTACCCTGGATAGCTGATCAAATTCCTCATTCACCACCATTCCTCTGATTGTAACTGTTCACCCTGGCCTGCCTTGAGCAAGAATCCTGTTGGTTTAAATTAGCCAGAATCCCCTTTTAATACTGATGTTTTATATTATTAATTTTCTTTCCACTAACCCCCCTACTCTGTTCCTTGTCTATAAATCCCCATTTTCCCTTTTGTATTGGGAGTGGAGCCCATTGCAGTTGTCTCTTGAATAAAGTTTTCCTTAGCTGTATTTAACAAATATAGGATAATTTTTCTTTAGTAACATTACTAATTTTAACATTAAATTTAGCAGAGGAAAATCACATATTTATCAACATTCCTCTATATTTCATAACTTTTATAACTTCAACTGTTATCGTGGTGCTGGTTACGGCAAGAAGGATTAAAAATATTTTAATCTTAGGATTAAGTGTTTGAAGGCTCACATTCATCTCCTCTCAAACTATACCTTAGCTATGGTTGGGATGTATTTGACATCAAAGGTGAGTCCCAACTCAAAAACAAAAGAAAAAGACTGAATTATGCTTGATCTTAAAGATTCACCTGTGCTGGTAGATGTATAGTTCAAGAAAAAAAAAAATTATGATACTGGCCAATTTGGTAAAGCCAGATTTATTCAGGACCATCACAACAGGTATAGGGACCACAGCTTATAGGGTTTTGCATTGGGAGGGAGAGAGTGGGCGTATTTCCAAATAGCATAGGCAAGTGGGAATTTAGAGCCAAAGTAGCTGTAACTTAACAAGTAATTTCTTGGATATTAAAAACCTTGGCTAAAGTGCTGATATAGTGGATATGGAAACTTAAATGAACAGAAATAAAATACATATTGATCTAAGTAATTCTTAGGGTAGAGAGGACATTGTAAGTGAGAATATAACCTAATAAGCAAACCAGCAGCATTACTGCAGTTCTAAACTAAATCTGTGAAGTAGGCAAAGCCAATTTTCACCAAAGCAGCAGATATACAGTTGAATCACTTCAAAGAAAAATCACAGCTGAAAATAAATTGAGGGGATGCAGAAGATAGACAGGTAGTAATCTGCATTTCCTTATATAAAGTTAGCTATTCACTCTTTTTGGCTTCCTTAGGACCACATCTGTCCTCCTTATTTTGCTCATCAAACACAAAGACAGAAACTCCTTGTGGCGCAGCAACAAACATAAAGGACATTCCTTATCCTGGGAAGAACATTAAGGAAGCAAACAAATTGTAAGTACTTTGTACTTTATTTTTTCGATGTAACATTTTCTATATGTTAATTAGAAAATATAATTAAAATAGCAAGTTTAAATTTCAGTAATAAGTAAGAATAGAGTTGAAACAGAAAACTCCATCATGATAGAAAATGTTTAAAAGCTAGTAAAAAATCCTTGTCCTCATATAACAATAAAGTCAGGTGATTGCATATGATGCCAGCATTGCAGGATGGACTACGAATTGGTGCTAATGGACCATACAAACTTGAGGTAAGTCCTTAATTTACTTGTTAAGAACATAAAACTTTGTAGAAGTGAACTGGTGCTTGGCTATGTGTTGTTATAATAACAAATTGCCCCAAGACTTAATGGCTTTAAATACCTTTTTTTTTCTTTTTTTTTTTGGCCTGTGATTTTGAGTCAAAAATTTAGAGAGATCCTATCTGGGAGCTTCTTTTCTTATTCACATAGTACCCGCTAGAGCTACTGGAGATGAGGTATCTGCTTCCAAATTGTCTCCTCTCTTTTTTCCAGGATCAGGCAAAACTAAGTGGAAAAATAAAAAGTAAATAAACTTGACTTTATGAACATTGATGAAAAGTCCTAAGAAATACTTGCACATATAACTATACATATTTAAAATAATCAATTAAAAATGAATATATTTATCTCAGGAATGTAATATGGATTATATCAAAAACCTTTAGATATATATTAATATAGTCTGCAATAGAAGGGGAACATGGATAAAATTTATATGACTATCTTGACAGATGGTTAAGGAGAATTTGATAACATTTATAAGGAAAAAATTATTAGCAATTTAAGAATAAAGAGCTATTTTGTTACTTGGTGTTTATAGGGTATCTAACTGACAGCTACATTAAACAATATGAACAAAGGTTTATATATAAACTTTAGAATTATTAACAAGGATACTAATATCAACACTGTGATTTATCACTACTGGAGGTTTTAGCAAACTTCTCCAACTTCATCCACTCTCTGCTTCAGTCCTGTGAACTGCCAGGTTTTTTTAATGTTCAAGTCTTGCCCTTTCAGCCTTCCATGCATTTATTTGTAAATATCTGTTCTGCTGCTTCTGCTGGTGACTTCAAAATCTCATTTCACCCTCTCAGCACAGGTAAATCCCTCTGTAAACTTTTCTTGACTCCCTCCGAGTTAGTAAATGTATTCTCTCTGACCCTTTTCTGCATTAGTTTTGAAATTGAATTGTAATTATGTTTTAATGTCATTTTTTCCCATCAGAATAAGTGCTCTTTGAGAGCAAGGACAAAACATTAATCATTGTACATCTGGAACCTAACAGTGATTGGTGAATTGTAGAATTTAAATGGAGGCTTTTAAAACTATAAATAAATCCACAGGGTTTACATTTTGCTTTTAAGAGTGCTTGATGTTTTTCTTGTCAAAAGCTAGATACGGTTCTCTCTAAAATTACATGTATTCTTCATACATTGGGTTGGCCAAAAAGTTTGCTTAGTTTTATCTCTAAAATGGCTCTAGTAGCCCTTAGTTGTCTTTAACTTCATTTAGAACAATTTTGTTAGATTGTATTGTGACAGCTGTCACATCAGTGTGAATTTAAAGAAAAAACCTTGTCAAAATTGGTGAAATTTTGTGCAGCCATTTTAATAGTGAAGGTGGAAGAAGATATACAACATTTTCAGTGTTCTATGCTTTATTATTTCAAGAAAGGTAAAAATGCAACTGAAACGCAAAAAAAAAAAAAGATTTGTGTAGTGGAAGGAGAAGGTACTGTGACTGTGTAAACATATCAAAAGTGGTGGTTTCCTAAGTTTCTTGGTACTATTGACATTTGACCAAATAATTCTTTGCTGAGGGGCTGTCTTACACATTGGAAGGTGTTTAGCAGCACCCCTGGCCTCTCCCCATTAGAAGCCAATAGCGGGAGATAGCCGACATACTCAAAATATTCAAATCAATAAAGATATTGGTGAAAATTAAAAATATGTCTTTCATTTTATGGAAAAAACTAAATGGACTTTTGGTCCAACCCAATACATCAATTATGATTCTGATAGTTTACATGTAACATAAGGCTATGCATTATCTACTATGTGTAGTAAAGGTAAAATTATTCTTCTGGAAGTCAGTAATTATTTTTGTTAAATCATTTGTTCTTTCATATGTCAGATAATATATAGTAGCATAGCAAATGATTTGAGTAAACCCACTAAAGGCAATGAAAGTTATCTGTAAAAGCACCACATGTAGAAAATAACATGTATATAGACAGATATTTGGCACAGGACAGTTTGGAAAATTGGTTTGACAGACACATTAGATATATAGGTAACTAGATAGAACTATATAGTGTATATATATATACAGAACAAATTGTGTACATAATAAACTATAATTATATGTCTAGTAAAATATATTTATACTCTATATTTTATATAATTCTGTATATTTATATATTCTATATAATGTATCCTTTACTATATATATATTTTAATACACATATGTAAGTATATATGTATGCATGCATATGTACCTGAAGCAGGATTAATTTATTAATTTATTTCAAGTCCTAGTATAAGTTTACATTAGGCTCTTTTTTCATGTCTTGAAATTATAATACTGAACACTTAACAATATCATTTAGATAGGAGGGGATGTCTCAGGTCAGTAATCCCAAAGGTTAAAAATGAGGAAATATGATAAATAGATAAAACCAAATCTGTCTAAGTGGGCTTCAGAAGTGAAACAGTAGCGTGAGCATATAAAAAGAATTAATGAGGGTGACTTGGACCAAAGCTCAATTTTTGCCCAGATGAGATGGTTTGATCATAGCGCTGCCCCCCGGACGGGTGGCGCCTCAGGCCTGACACCCGGCAGCAGAGCAGCTGCCTTCCTTTTCTCCGTATTGCGCCTCTGCCATTGCAGTCCACTCGCAGCAAGCTTGAAGTGGTCCACTCACTGGTCATTTGAACATGATGCCACACCTTAAAGTCTCATACAACTTCATTTGTCTTGGACATGAATACATTAATAATCTCAAGGCATCACAGCCAAAGACAACCTTCAGAAACTTAAAACTTCCCTCAAATTTTCCCCAAAGCATACATTCAACTAAATGGTTTTCTCATTACATATGCACAACCCTCATGTTGAGAACTTCTTCTGTTTGTTTCTTCTTACATTCTGAACAAAATTATATTTTTTCTATTATTTGTGTGGACTGTGTAGATAGGGACAGTTGCTTTTAGAGAAAAAGTTAAAGTAGAAAAAGACATGACTATATTAGGTCCCTGTAGCCATAACTTTGCTCGGCTCATCCTTGGAAATCTGGCAGAGTTCACTCTTTCTTTCTCCCTGTGAACACTGCAGAAAGAAAAGAAAGAGGAGCCTATTAGAAGCCATGGAATAAAAATCATTTTGGTAGTTTATGTCCTCTTACAAAGCAGGAGCATTAAGCTCAATATCAAAAAAGTACAGAGTAGCTCTCCCCTGTAACACGATCCTGCCTGAATCTTAAATGGAACAAATTCTAAAAGAGGGTGAACAAAATTCCAAGAGTAGAGGGACATAGGTTTCAGAAAATTAGCCATTACAACTATATAACATTTTATTTTCTACTTCAAAAATAGAAAAATATATTCCACATGCACATCTATATCCTATTGAGATGTGCCAGATCACCTTTTCTGGTTTTTTGTTTGTTTTATTTTTAAAAGGAGTTCACAGATTCTTGCATGCCTCAAAGTCAGCCTCTGTTTTAACTTGAAGAGAACTCAAATCTGCTTAGAGTATACAACTGAGGAATAAAAATGCTTCTGTGCTGTAAAAGAGGAAATAAATAGAATAAAATAAAATAAAAAATGAGAACTTGTTGAACCACAATAGAGAAACTTAAAATTTCCTTTAGTGACTAACTAGAAAATTTTTTTTCAAAGTTGAGAAAAATGTATGCAGAAGCCCACTCTGTCACACACACACACACACACACACACACACACAAAAGATGGCAGGCAGATTAATATTGAGAACTTGACTCATCAAACTAAACATATGTTATCTTTTTCATAAATTTGCATAAAAATAAAGTCACACCCACTAGCACTAAAAGAATGTGGTATTTTCTTACAGCAAGGATTCAAGAATTATACCATGGAACATCATTTTCTTACATGAAGTAAAAAGCCAAAGAAAATTCTAGTCAGCCCAGTTCATAGAGAGCTGGAAAGAGCATTGTACTCACGCTGACCACAAAAAATCCAGCTACTCTGCAAAGTCATAGTTTTCTTTGAACCCTTTGGAGAGGTGCTGCAGAGCAAACAACTAATCTGAGATTGAAAGAAAGAAAAGTGGCTTCAAAGAGGAACAGGACAGCAGCACTGACTAACCTGTGGTAGGGCAAAGTGGAAGATATGGCTGTAACACATGTGGGAAAAAACTCAGCTAAACCTTTTAACAAACTGCTGAAGACTAATGTGGACTAACAGAAGAGTAGAAACTCTTTGATGGAGCAGATAAAAAGGGGGTTTGCACCCAGTTATAGGCTGTAGTCCTTACTGGGTATTCAGGAAAAAGAGCCAGACACTGAAGAAAGCTCTTTAGACCTGGGGGGAGGGGCCCAGCCCCAGTGGAGGACGTGCTGAGGCCCTGCCTAGACCTTTGAAACACCCTGTCTTCTCCAGGGCCCAGGTGAAGACCTCCAGCAGCAGGGTGTTGGGAGGGTGAAGAACCTTATTCCTTGAGATGTGTTCTGTAGAGTTTTCTTGCATACATCATGGTGGTTGGTGTGCCAGAGAGATTTTCTCAGTGTACTTGTGTTACCGATCAGTCACTTGGGGTTCTGCTGCCCACTGCCCATGAACCCTGGAGGCAGAGGTCTGGTGACAAAGGAAAGGAGTCTTTTATTTAAAAGCTATACAATTTTCAAAGAATAACGGGCTTCTGCCTTAAAGCCTGCTCCCTTTAAAACACCCAAAGGCAAATAACCGCTCCACCCTCTGCCAGATCAGTTTAATGCTGCCTGGAATCCCCTCTCCCATTTAAAAATTCCGTTCTTTGGGAAATACAGGTGGCTTAGCTGGTTTCCGGTCGTAGGTCGGCTTCAGGTGTCTTTTGGAGTCTGTGTGTGTCGGTGTCCTAGTCACAGCTTGCTGTCCTTTCCTCTGGCCAGTCCGCATGGCCCAAGGCCTGCACCATCACATCACTCCTGCTGCGGGCTCACTGGTGCTTCCATGTACTTAGCCAAGTACAGGTGCAGGACCACACAGCGCAGTGCCAGTCGCCAGCACTGCCACTGCTTTTTGTGCAGGGAGCGGCATGGGGCTTGTCGCCTGGCCATGTAGTCTCCAGGGCCTGCCAGCCCAGGGACGCTTGGGCCCCTAACCAGGTTAGGGAGGGGGAAGAAAGAGAGCATTTATTTATTTATTGTATATTTTATTGATTATGCTATGACAGTTGTCTCATTTTTTTTCCCCTTTATCCCCTCCACCCTGTACCCCATCCCATCCTCCCCATGTCAACATTTTTCCTGCCACCACTTTCCCTAGACTCACCCCTCCCACCTCCCACCTTCAATCCTTCTCCCATTTGGCTTTACCCATGGGTCCTTTATGCATGTTCCTTGATGGCCCTTTCCTTCTTTTCCCCATGTTATCCCCCTCCTGTCCCGCACCCAAATTCCTGTGCACTAAAGAAGCAAGTAGGAGAGGCTTTTCCCCTGTCCAAACATTTCACTAGGCTGATGCATACTCTGGGGAAGCTGTGTCACAAGTCCCATTTGTTGCTTACCCTTCCCAGGGGGTATGGAAGCCTGTCATGCAGTGTAGGTTAATATTTCAATCCACCGCCTTGAGCACTTCCCAACCCTTCTTGGGTGTCCCTACCCTCGGCCCAGCAGCCAAGCCAGACCTCTCTGTTATAGTTATTGACCCCTGACTTTAGGCCGTCCTGATTCACGTGCATATCTGAAGGTCATTCTCCCTACATTTGTTCCGCTCACCAGTGGCTTGGTTTTTGCTTACCAGCCGGGGTGGGGGGCAGTCACGAGGGTAGGGAGCACAACCAGAGTCTTAATTGCCCTGGACTGAGGCATAAGGCACTTTCAGCATCTACCCTTTCCTTACAGTGGTGTCTCTTCCGGTGAGGAGGGAGGGAGTTAGTTCCTTCAGGGAAGAGTGTTCTAGACAGAGGGACCAGTCAGTGACTACAAGGACATAAGGCTGGAGCTCATATGTATATTCGAGGTATACCAAAGAGACCATTGTGGCTAGAATAGAGTAAGTGATACGGCTCGTAGTAACTGCCGTAACTGCGCAGCTTTTTTGTAGGAGACCTTGGATATCACCGTAGGGTCTTAGACATTGACTGTGATTGAGAGGAGAGAAGCTGGCAAATTTTAAACAGGGAAGTGACTTGATCTGACTTTTGTCTGAAAATATTCTGGCTGCTGCTGAGGAAAGTTCAAATCAGAACAATTGGTTAGGGGGTTAGCTGTATAATTTAAGAAAGGTTGGCATCTGCTCAGAACAAGGAAGTGGCAGTGGAGGCAGTGGGTATATTTTGTATATAAAACCAGCGTGATATTCTAATGAACATCAGATGTGTGGTATGAATATAATGTATTCATAGAATTACTCAAACAATATATTACTTGCAAACAAAAGAACAAAGCAATAAGACAATTATTTTTAAATGAATGGAAGAATAAAATAGCCCACACAAAAAAGAGCCAGAAGTCGTTTTTTAAAAATGCATGAAACTTGGTAAGGGAAATAAGGCAAAGTATATCTCTCTTATGTAAACGTATTAATCTTTTTTACTAATGTATTCTCCAGGTTGGTTCAAGCAACATCTAATCATATGGCAATTGTAGTGCACATTCTAAAAAAGATAGGTAGGTGAAAATATGAAAATGAAAAATGGTGTATCAGGAAATTACAAAATTTAAATAGATGTGGTCTATTTAAGGGAAAAATTATAAAATGTAAGAGTGATACAAATGAGTTTAATCATATTAGTAATTAAAATAGTAGAAATTAAAATCCAAAGAAGATACTAGTCATGAAACTTTCAGTGAATAATAATGTATACAGATGTAAATTACAAGATGAAGTTAAAGAAAAGAGCATTTACAAAAATATTATAATGACACTAATATGTGACTGATCATTACCCAAAAAAGACATAGAAATATGCATATGTGGCTTAAAATAAGTTATATATTAAATATTGTATTCTATAGGAAATGCAGATCTTTCAAGTATATATAAAATGTTTACAAAAATTATTAAAAGCATTCTACATAGAAAATGTCAATTTCCTCAAATTCACATGATATGAACCTTTTTAATTACAGTGTGAAAAAGTAGAAATTATAATAAAAATTGATGCAAAAAAGTTTCTCATATATGAAGGTATCTAATATCTAATGAACAAACTGAGTTACATAAGTCAATACTGCAATTATAGATTATTTGTAAAATATTAAAATGATCATGACACAAATGTGCATGGCTTTAAATAGTATATGTACAAAACATGAAAGAATATAAATTAAGTGAAGTTAAGAAAATATAGAATGGAAATTATAGATTTAGGGAAATATACATTAAACAAAGGAATAAATATTATGACCCAAAGAGGTAGCATTAAAAAATGTGACTGTTCCATCCATGCTGTTGCACAAGGTAGGAACAAAAGAGAACTTTGTTGCTCGCACTTCTACCTCAGAAGGACTTACCAAAAATCTATAAGACTTCTGTCAGGAAAATACAAAATACAATACAAGGAAAACAATTTTATTTTACTTTATGTAACACTTTAGTGGGTCGAAGAAACAATTATTTGTAATTGCTGTGTTAAATTCTTTCTATAGTGCATGTCTATACATTGACTATACATATGTGTGATAGGTATTATTTCAGATTGAAAAATATGTTTGAAGAATAATTAACAATTTGAAAACTTGAAAAAAATATGACTGAATTCTTTAAAAGCAATGCCCTAGAAAAAGAATAAAATACTTATAAAATAGGTTATGATAAAAATATTTGATTTTATAGTTTATTTTAAGGCAAGGATTTATTCTTCCTATAAGATTTATTCTCATTTATTTTTCTGAGAAGAATATTTTTTAAAAATTATTTTATTATGGCAAGGTAGCGTGACATGGCATTTATGCCTTTAACAAATTTTTAACTGTACAGCACAGTACTGTCAACCATAGGAACCATGTTGTGCGGCCAATCTCTGGAGCTTATTCATCTTGTTTTACTACAATTTTTCTACCCATTGATTAGTAACGCCACACTTCCCTCTTACCCAGCCCCTCACAACCACCATTCCACACTTTAATTCTATCAATTTGACTATTTTAGATGCCTTTTATAAGAGGAATATTTCAGTATTTGGCTTTCTGTGACTGGCTTATTTCACTTAACATAATGTCCTAAAGGTTCATTCCATGTTGTGGCAAACTGAAGAATATCTTTGTTTTATTAGATTGAATTATCCACTTTATGAGTATATATCACATTTTAAATGAGGCAGAATTGACATTATCTTATTTTCATATGTATAACATAACGATTCTATGTTTGTATATAATGTGAAATAATCACCACAGAAGTCTTTCAAAATATTTTTCTTGTGATAAGAACTGTAATACTTATACTTTTAGCATCAAATATCCAATGTAATATTATTTATAATAATCACCATGCTGCACGTAACATCCCCCATGACATTTATTTTATAACTGAAAGTTTTAACTTTTTGAATTTCTTCACCAGTTTTACCCAACCCCTACTCCAGCCTCTGGCAACCACGAGTCTGTTCTCTGCACCCATGAGCTCATTTTTTGTTTTTGTCTTTACGTGCAAATACAAGTCAGATCATGTAGTATTTGTCCTTCTCTGCCTGACTTATCTTACTTAGCATAATATTCTCAGTGTCCATCTACCTTGTCACAAATTTGTTTTCCTTCTTTCTCATGGCCAAATAATATCCCAGTGTGTGTGTGTGTGTGTGTGTGTGTGTCGGTGATACACCCTATAAACACTATATGTTCTTTATCCATTCATCTATTGAAGGACACTTAGGTTGTTTCCATACCTGGTCCATTGTAAATACTGCTGTAGTGAATGTGGGAGTGCATACTTATTATTGAATTAGTGTTTCATTCTCCTTAAGATAAATAACCAGAATGGAACTGCTGGACCGTATAGTGGTTCTATTTTTAACTTTTTGAGGAACCTTCATACTCTTTTCCATAGTAGCTGAACCAATTTACTAGTGGTGGAACAAATTTACATTCCCATAATAGTTCACAGTGGTTGCCTTTTCTCCTCAGCCTTACCAACACTTGTTATTTCTTGTCTTTTTCATTATAGGCATTCTAACAGTTTTGAGATAATATCTTATTGTAGTTTTCATTTGCATTTCCCTGATGATTAGTGGCAGTGAACATCTTTTCATGTACCATGTGGCCATCTGTATGTCTGCCTTGGAAAGCTATTCAGATTCTCTTCCCATTTTTAAATTACTTTTTAGTTGTTTGTTTGATTTGCTATTGAGTTTTATGAATTCTCCATATATTTTGGATGTGAATTCATCAGATAAATAGTTTGCAGATTATTTTTAGTACAGTAGTTTGCCTTTTCATTTTGTTGATGCGTTTCTTTGCTGTGTAGATGCATTTTAGTTTTATGTATTCCTCTTGTTTATTTGTGCGTTTGTTGCCTGTGCTTTTGTTGTCTTTGCTTTTGATATCAAATCTAAAAAACCATGAAAACAGATGTGAAGGAGCTTATCGCCTGTTTTTTCTCTTAGAAGGTTGATGGTTTTAGGTCTTACATTTAAGTTTTTAATCCATTTTGAGTTAATTTTTATGCATGCTGTGAGAAAGTAGTCTAATTTCATTCTTTCGCCTGTGGCTGTCCAGTTTTCTCAACACCATTTATTGAAGAGACTGGTTTTTTCCCCATCGTATGTTCTTGGCTTCTTTGTCATAAAATAATTGATCATATGTGTGTGAGTTTATTTCTGAGCTATCTATTATGTTTCATTATTTAAAGTGTCTGTTTTTATGCCAGTACGATTTATACTATTTACTATTACTATTATACTATTACTTTAGCTTTGTAAGGTAGTTTGAAATCAGGGAGCATGGTGCCTCCAGTCTTTTTGTTCTTTCTCTAGATTGCTTTGGCTTTTCAGGGTCTTTTGTGGTTCCATAAAAATTTTAGGATTGTTTGAGCTATTTCTGTAAAAAAATGCCATTGGAATTTTGATAGGGATTACTTTGAATCTATAGATTGCTTTGCATAGCATGGTCATTTTTATCATGTTAATTTCTCCATGAGCATAGACAATCTTTCCATTTATTTGTGTCTACAAGTTCCTTCATCAATATCTTATCGTTTTCAGTGTACGTCTTTTACTTCCTTGGTTAAATCTATTGCTAGGTATTTTATTCTTTTTAAGCAATTATAAATAAGTTTGTTTTCTTACTTTCTCTTTCTTATAGTTTATCAGTATATAGAAATGCAACATGTTTTTTTAATATTGATTTGTATTCTGCAACTGTATTGAATTTACTATTCCTAACAGTCTTTTTTTCTGGTAAAGTCTTTAGGGTGTTCTACATCATGCCATCTACAAATACTGACAGATTTACTTCTTTCTTTTTAATTTGAATGCCTTTATATTTTTCCTTGCCTAAGTGCTCAGGCATCCTTGTCTTGTTCCTTATCTTAAAGAAAAGCTTTTAGCTTTAAACTGTTGAATTTTTTTGCTGTGAGCTCATCATATATGGCTTTATTAAGTTGAAGTATGTACCCTCTATACCCACTTTGTTGAGAGTTTTTTGTCATAAAAGAATGCAAAATTTTGTAAAATACTATTTCTTCATATATTAAGATAATCATGTAATTTTTAATCCTTCATTTTGTTAATGTGGTATATCATATTAATTGATTTCCAGATATTAAATCATGCTTGCCACGCTTAAATAAATCCCACTTGATTGTGGTGTATGATGCTTTAAATGTATGGTTGAATTCAATTTGTTAATATTTGGTTGAGGATTTTGCAACTATATTCATTAGGAATATTAACTTGTAATTATCCCTTCTTGTGTTGTCCTCATCTAAATTTAGTATCATTATAACACTAGCCTCGTAAAATGAGTTTGGAAGTGTTCTCTCCTCTTCAATTTTTTGAAGTGTTTGAGAAGGGCTGGTGTTAACTCTTCCTTGAAAATTTGGTAGAATTCACTAATGAACACATATGTTCCTGGAATTTTGGTTGTTGGGAGGTTTTTATGCTAATCCAATTTCCTTACTATGATTGACCTGGTAAGATTTTTTATTTCAGTCTTGGCATGCTGTATGTTTCTAGAAATTTATACATTTTATTCTAGAATGTTCACTATGTTGGAATATTCTAATTCACAATAGTTTCTTATGGTTCTTTGTATTTCTGTGGTATCACTTGTAATGTATGCTATTTCATTTCTAATTTTACTTATTGGAGTGCTATCTCCTTTTTCATTGAGAGTCTAGCTAAAGGTTTGTCATTTTGTTTATCTTTTCAAAGAACTAGCTCTTAGTTTTTTATCTGTTTAATTGCCTTTTTAACTCATCATTTCATTTATTACTATTTCTTTGTTATTTCCTTTCTTCTGACATTGAGATATGTTTTCTCTTCTTTTTCCAGTTCCTTGAGGTGTAAATTATGTGGCTTGAGTTTTTTTGTTTGTTTGTTTCTTAATGTGGGTGAGGTGTTAATTGCTATAAACTTTCCTCTTAGAACTACTTTAGTGCACCCCTTAAATTGTATTACCATTTGCATTTTCTTAAGGTATTTTTAAAAATTTCTACTTTCATTACTTATTTGAACGATTTGTTGTTTAGAAGCTTGTTTAATCTCCACATATTTGTATATTTTTCAGTTGTCTTCTATTTGATTTCTATTTCATACCATTGTAGTCAGAACAGCTGCTTCATATAATTTCAGTCTTCTTAAATTTATTAAGTCTTATTTTGAGAACTAGCATATGACAAATGCTGGAGAACGTTCTATGTGTACTTCAGAAGTATGTTTATTTTGTTTCTTTTCGATGGATTTTTCTGTACATATCTAAGTCCATCTGTTCTAATGTGTCATTCATGACTGATATTTTCTTTCTGATTTTCTGTCCAGATCACCTACCGTTGATTAAAGTTGGTGTTCAAGACTCCTTCAATTATTGTATCAACAGCTATTTCTAAGTTTAAGTCCGTTCATATTTGCTTCATATAGTTAGATGCTCCAATGTTGGGTGCATAAATATTTACAACAGTTATATTCTCTTATTCAATTGACCCATTTATCATTTTGAAATACTCCTGTCTCTGACCACAGTCTTTGTTTAAAAGTCTAATTTGACTGGTATAGGAATAGCTATCAATACTTCAGCTTATTTTGGTTATCATTTCTACGGAATATCATTTTCCATTTCCTCACTTGTATTCTGCGTGTGTCTTTATATCTGAAGTGGGTTTCTTGTAGGCAGCCTATAGATAGGTCTTGTTTTTCTATTCATTCAGCCACTCTATGTCTTTTGGTTGAAGAATTTCCATTTACATTTAAAGTAATTATTGACAAGTATACATATTGCCATTTTGTTTATGAAATTTGGCTCTTTTGTACTCCTTTGCTTATCTCTTCTTGCTTTCTTCCTTTGGGGCTTGACTCCTCTTTCTTTCTCTGTATTATATTTCCCATAGATTTCTGCCTTGTGATTATTCTGAGCTTACATATAACAACTTATATTTAAAATAGTCTTTTTTAAGTTAATGGCTTAAGTTTGAACGCATTCTAAAACTGCATTTTACTGACTGTCTCCCATATTTTGTCTTTGATATCACATTTCATGCCATTAAATGTGTGTATCCCTTAACTAATTATTGTAATTATAGCTATTAATTTTGTATTTTCACCTTTATACCAGCTTTATAATTTGTTAATATACCAATGTTACTATATATTTACCTTTACCAATGAAATTTATACTTCCATATGCTTTCTTATTACTGTTTAGTGCCTGTTCATTTCAGCTTAAATTCCCTTTACTATTTCTTGAAAGGTTGGTTTGATGGTGCTGAACTTTAGCTCTTGCTTTCCTGTAAAACACTTTCTCTCCTATTCCAAATGACGGTGCTGCAGGGTAGATTATTCTTGGTTGGAAGTTTCTTGCTTTCAGCACTTTGTATATATATATCATGTCACTTCCTCCTGGCATGCAAACTTCCTGCTAAAAAATCTGATAATCTTCCTGGGGTTTCCTTATGTGTAGCAAATTGCTTTCTCTCATTGCTTTTAATGTACTCTTCTTGTCCTTTCTACTTTTAACACTGTAATTATAATGTATCTTCACATGGTTCTTTCTGGATAGATTTCATATTATTTGGAACTCTTTGATTTTACTGGAGCTGGATGTCTCTTTTCTTCCCCAGGTTAGAGAAGTTTTCAGCCATCATTTCTTTAAATAAGTTTTTTTGTTTGTTTGTTTTGTTGTTTTTTTTTTTTTTACTATTTTCTCATTTTCTTTTCTCTCTGGGCCCCCTATAATGCAAATGTTGGAATGTTGGTCTGTTTAATGTTATTCCATAGTCTCTTAATTTTTTTTACTTATAGAATTTTTTTTTTTCTTTTTGTTGCTCTGATTGAATTCCATTGTGTTCACTGTTTCTTTTTATCTACTTCCTCTGGTCTGCTGTTAATCTGCCCTTCCACATTTTTCAGTTCAATTTTGTGTTTTTCCACTCTGCGACTTTTATTTGTGCCTTCTTATATTTTCTTTGTCGACATTCTCACTGCATTCTTCTATTCTTCTCCCAAGTTTGCTTAACATCATCTATTTTGAACTTTTCCAGGAAAATCCTTATCTCTGTTTCATGAAAAATTTTGTCTGAGGTTTTATCTTTTTATTTCATTTGAAGCAAAAATCCTATGTCTCTTTACTTTCCTTGACTCTCCATGTTGTTTTCTATCTTAAATAAAACAGCTACCTCTCCCGGACTTGAAGGAGTGACCTGTGTGAGGGAACAATGCAGCATGGGCTGGGCTGCACTCCTTTCTGGAAATCAGGGTCCTCTTCCAAGCTCAAGGGTTGTTTTCAGAATTCAGTTTCTTGCCATTGTAGAACTATAGTGTTCAGGAAGGATTTCTCTTCATCAACTAGCAGCCTCTGAAGTTCCTTATTACATGGTCCTCTTATAGGTCCTCTCACAACAGGCAGCTTACCTTAGAGCCAGCAGGAGAATCTCCTGCTGTGCCCTGCAAAGATGGAGACTTAGATAGTGTAGCATAATCAAGACAGTGACTATCCATCACCTTTGTCATATAATACTACTAATTAATTGACTAACTACCCCATCACTTTTGTCATATTCTGTTGGCTGGACCCAGCGACAGTGGAGGGGTTTATATAAGGGCATGCCTCCCTGGGGCTCATCTTAGAATTCTGCCTACCACGTAGTGTATGCTTTTGAATTTTGTACATATGATTGCTTCTGTATGTGTATACAATTATGAGTATAGAAAAATACTGAGCATGAGTCTTCATTGAATTTATAAAATATTTTGTGTTTTTATTATGATAAACTGTAATTTATGACCAGTTTTCCCCATGACTGATTTTAATGTACCTATTCAACTCATCAGCATAGTAAATACACTAGTATCTTGTACTCCCTTCTTTACCAAACAGCATATTGTTTTATAAGGTCAATTACCTTTGTTTTCTGTGTTTGGAACTACATTTAAATGCTATCAGTAATATACAGAATGCAAAAGAAAATTGTATATACATTAATAATAACATCTGAGTGAGTAATACCACAAGTAGAAATTTTATTATTCCAGTGGAAGAATATCTGGGTCAAATAGTCAAATAGAAAGTTCCCATTGTTTTATAACAGTAACAACAACAACAAATCCCAATAATTACCTCAGTAACTAATATAAGTTCAAATCCACTCTAGATAAATATATTAGGCCTGTCCAGAAGGTATCCAGCCAGTAATATGAAAAATAGAGACTTTATTGAAGAAGATAGAAGATATAAGAAAGATCATACATAGGATAATGATGCCTCAGTCCCCTTCAAAGTAAGCACCTTGAGACCTTACACAGCTCTCTCAATTGCCATCAGCTGACCTGTTGAATTTTCCTGAATCTCATTGATGGCATAAAATCTTTTCCCTTTCAAAGATGATTTTAGTTTGGAGAAAAGCCAGAAGTCACAGGGTGACAAATCTGGGCTGTAGAGGGGCTGAGTCACCTGGGTAATTTAATGTTTACCATCATCAAAGTCTGGGTAACTCTGCATGAGACATGATGCATGAGCAGGTATGTTGTTACAATGAAGCTGCCAGTCACCAGTTGCCCATAGCTGTGTCCTTCTGTATCATCTGAATAGTTTCCATGGAGGAGTGTTGAATCTTAACACAAAATTTGATATAGATTCATTGCTCTACTCACTCAGTCATTTTGAGTGCAACGGACACACAGTACACATACTCAACAGCATCTGCCACCCCCACTGACTACTACAATGAAACCATTTTTCATGTGTGCACATTCTAGTCCACTCTCCTTGGCTGCCAGGTTACATAAATGGTATGCAAATCATTCTCGTTATATTAACAATGGCTGGATTTTTTCTGGAGAGAACACGTCATATATGTGTGCCCTTTATTCATGCACACATTTACCCAGAAATAGCTTCATCTCACTTGTAAATATAAGACAGAAACTTAAATACTTCAAAGTTTCAGAAATATGTTAGAGCTGTTGATGTATTTTGTGTTTTTTGTAATAAATGAATTCTTAAATACGTTTTACTTGACTATACTAATATTGCAATGCAAATGAAATTACACATCAGATAATAATTCGGTGCTGTTAATGTTGGTGTCCCTTACTATCACCAAAGACAGTTGTTGAAATTCTAGTTCTGGCTCCTGTCTCTCTTTTTTTTTTTCTTACCTCCTCTTAAGGACACAATACACTGAGAGTGCTCTTTGTTATTTTTTATTATATTTTTTGTGGTGGGGATATGTGGTTATTCTTTTTAACATCTTAAGCTGGAGCTTCTTATTTGATATTGACTTGCAGATCCCAGGGAAGTAGTTGAATATTTGAGTCTAGAGTCAGTATATAGGAGGTCCATAAATCCACCCCACTGGGCAATGACATCAAAGCAGCGTCGGTGGAATTGTGAAGGCTTAATTCAGACTGGATTGCAGTGTCAATGAGACACAAGAAATTGGAACAATTTTCTGGAAACAGATGTGAAGGGCAGAGGTGACCATATAGAAGGAGAAATTAATAATAGAATAGAGGGATAAATGACTGAGAGAAGGTGAGATAAATGGGATTCATGTCCAGAATGGAAGGAAAATATTGGTAGGGAAATATATATGGTTTTGAAACAACAAAGGAATTATTCCTGTTTGATAGTTTTATTACCTTGATAAATAATAAAGTAAATTATAATTTACTTTTAAAATATTAATATTGCTAAAAATTCCCATTAATATCTTTTGGAACCTCATGAAGGTTGAAACATACTGACCACACATTAGGCAACTTTTAGAGACAATACATATTGAGGAAGATTTTTTTTTCTGATTTGCATCCTGTGTCCAGAGCAATTTAAAATAGCTTAAATACTTTACTATTTTACATTTTACATATTTTAATATATTTACCATGTTGACGAAATAAAACTAAAAGGCATATGTTCCTATTCCCTAGGCCTAGAACATTTATTTGATTCCTGTGTCTGGATATATGTAGACCATACATTATGCTTACAATATGTTTTACTGAAATGTCATTGGCCACACTTACATTTAGGGATAGAAGGTGACCATGGATACAATTTGATAAGGTCAAACTTTTCTGAGTCCTGATATCACCTTCATTTCTCTTGACAGTTTGTTGAAATCTCACATTGCTCATTTATTTGTTAGCACTTTTAAAAAGCATAACTAAATGGACATATTCAAGTGGATACAACAACATATTTTTATCAATTGTTTATTGACTATTATTAATTGCAATTATTTTAGTATACATTAATTCATCAAATTAACTTTCCTAAGAATTTAAAGGAGATAAAATAGGACAGGACTAACTTGAGGTAAATTGAATGCAGAAACCAAGAAAGGCTTTGGCAAATGGGTTACTGATTGAGAAATACAGGTTTTTAGGAAAGGTACCAAGGAATCTTGAGCTTCCAAGGACACTAGAAGGCAGGCACAGAGTGTTTCAATGAAATCAAGAAGAGAGAGGAGATGAATTCATGAGTTTAAAAATATTTAACTTATTTTAGAAGTTAAATTGTGTTAAATATTCTATATCAGTTTATAGCATATAAGGTGTTGCCTGACCTCAGCCTTCTTCAATAGAGCCTCCTGTTCCTCTCTCCCTTTTTTTTACTTCATCAAGACAAGTATGACTTTGTTCTACTCTTCTGATGCTCCAAGCTCTTTACAGTCTGTCCCTTCATGCACACTGGTCTCTCTACCACTCTTCATCTGCATCAGGCTTGTGCATTTCTAAAGCTTCAGGTGTCTTCCAAAGATAAATTATTGACCCACATCTAAATTTGTTACCCCATGCTGCTCTCTGATGGCATTTTAATTTTGTCACTATTCGTTCAGAGTATTTCAATAATTTTAACTATATTTCTGTTTCTTTTAGTATATCTAATATCTGTCTCCCTTACCAAAGTATAAGTTGTTCTTGTTGAGTTTGCAGTTGTATATTCATTGTGTAGCTGATTAAATCAGATATATATATATATATATAATTAGTAAATGAATGAACATATTTATTGTAACATCTTAGGTAAAAAAATTAATAAGAGGTAAAAACATACTTAATATTTCTCCTCTACCCCTGAGGTAAAGTTGAGGAAATTGAGTTAAAGGAGATATGTAAAGGAGATTTGATATTTTTTCTCTTCTCTCTGATTATAAAATTGTCTAATCAAATCTAACTTGACATTTGCAATGGATTATTTGCATTCACATTCTCCCGGGGTAATTGTTTGACTTATGCTGTAAGTTAATCATAACAAATGGTGATATTTAATATTAGTTATACAAAAATATATGCCCTCAAATATAAAATTGTAACTTCTGAGTGATACTTGGGCATTCTGACTCCCTAAATAGCCCAATCATTATACATTGGTGTCAGATGTGAAGAAAAGCACTCTTTACAGATGATTTGCTCTTGACCTTCTCCAAAGGACCAATTCCTTTGAATTTGCTTCCTGGTTGAAAAACAGAAATCAGGCTAGAATGAGAGATTGACAATGCAAAATATCTTTGAAGTAAAGAAGGCAAGTTTCAAATATTTTGAAAAGATTTCTCTGCTAACCTTAAGTGGTTTTGTTCTCTCCAAAATTCTATGGCGGCTATTATGTATTTGATTCATAGAACAAAAACTATATACTTTCAGACTTTAAAATTATTTGTTATCACAGACCATTAAACATAGTGAGAACAGAGTGTTTTAAATGTATACATTTGTTATTTTTTAAATAAAGGTGATTCATCTTTGTCAGGAAAAGGGTGTAGACAGAAAATGTGGGCATAAGGCATAGTTTACTGTGCAATGCTTACAGTTGGAGTGCACGCAGTTTCCCCTCAACCCCATCCCCCAGTTCTGTTTTGCACAGAGTGGTGTGCTGATGCAAACACCGCTAGAGACGATGGAAAGTGATCCAGCAGCGGGACGTGGTCTCATTATTGTATATATTTCTATGAGAATTAGGATGGCGCCATGTAAAAATGAGTGTTTCCTTCTCTGGGGAAATGTCCCCATTTAAAAGGGAGAGCAACCAGATCTAGGGAAGAGGAATTTCTATAAAACATCTATCAGCGACAGACTAATGTTCTGTTCTTGGGTTTGCTAACTCATGCCAAAGGGAAAAAGGGGAGAAAAGGCAGAAAGTGCCATCTAGAGAGGAAAGTGTTTTTTCTCCTCAATCTTCACATAGAAAATATTTTTAAAGAAAAACAGTAAATTACATAAAGACTCTTGAATGACAAAAGAATGAGGTAGTATCACTTAAATCTACTTGTCATTATTAACTAAATGACTGAAAATATCAAAAATAAGCAAAGAATTCAAGAGTAGTAACACACAACCATTTTTTAAAATAATACAACCTTTAAAAAGTAAATACCTGTTACAACAGATATTCCTGTCATGCACTGGCAAGGAAATGCAGGGGTGGGGGAGAGAAGAAGGTGAAAGGCTTGCTAAGTGCATCAGTTGATAGAGAAGCAGACTGCGTACTGAGACAATGAGTGACTTAAACCTGTATGATTAGCCACAGTTCTGTGTGCTCCCTGAAGATTATGTTATGCTTAGCTCCCAAGGTTATGGTCGGGATAAGGATAACATAAAGGTTTTAGAAGGGAAGCGACAAGGAGAATTCCCCCAAATTCTATCACAGCAAATAGAAGAACTAGAGGAAGTCACCTATATTAAGGGTATAAATAATACACAGAAATAATTGCAAGGCAAATTTGGGAATACACTAAATGGAAAATGTGTGTGCAAACATGTGCACACATATTGTTGGGAAATACAATTAGAAAACAAAATCTCCAACCCAGAAAACTCCACAAACATAGCAGAGAAAGAAGCATTTGTATTATTCAGTAAGCATTAAACCAGGATGTAATGTGTATCATGGGCATTCAGCTAAGTGATTGCAAAGATGGAGAGGAGTCTCACCTTCTCTTTGAGCCAAGCAGAGTCAACTCATTAGGTATACATTAGATAGGTGTTTGCAAGAAATACCACTAGTCCTCAAGTGAGAGGAGTTGATAGCACCATTTGTCACACCTAAATCATCCTGACTTTACCTAGTAATTGGGGTGACCACCTGTGCTAGCTTTTTGTCTTTACCCAAGGGAGAAACAAACTTATCGTATCTTTATCTTTATCTTTATCTTTATAACAAAGGGTAATTTTGGAACTTGGAGCAAGGGTTATGCTCCTATCTTTTCACATGAACAAGGATTTAGGGGTACTATCTCTCCTCATGTTTACATTTCAGAGGGATGCATCCAGGACCTGAGAAAGATATTCCGGGTCTTAGAGCTGACAAAAATCCTATTATCTAGTTTTCTACATTTCAAAGAAAGGAAAAAGTAATATTGGCAATCACAAGTTTTCTTTTTTTTCTAATTATTTTTTATTGATTATGCTATTACAGTTTTCCCAACCTTTCCTCTTTTTCCCCCTCTACCCAGCACCCCCCACTCCCTCAGGTAATCCCCATACCATTGTTCATGTCCATGGGTCATGTGTATAAGTTCTTTGGCTACTCCATTTCCTGTATGGTACTTTACAACCCCCATGGCTGTTCTGTAACTACCTATTTGTACTTCTAAATCCCCTCACCTCTTCACCCACTTCCCCACATGCCCCTCCCATCTGGCAACCATCAAAACAGTCTCCATATCCATGGTTCTATCTCTGTTCTTCTTTGCTTAGTTTCTTTTTTTATATTCAATTGTTGATAGATATGTATTTATTGCTATTTTTTTGTTCATAGTTTTGATCATCTTTTTCTTAAATAAGCCCCTTTAACATTTCATATAACAATGGTTTGGTGATGATGAGCTCAGTTAGTTTTTTCTTGTCTGGGAAGCACTCTATTTGCCCTTCGATTCAAGAGGACCATGCCAAGATATATCATAATTAAAATGCCAGTTTAAAGATAAAGAGAGACTTTTAAATGTAGCAAGAGAAAAGCATTTTGTTACCTCCACAGGTATCCCCATAAGACTGTCAGCTGATTTCTCAAAAGAAACCATGCAGACTAGAAGGCATTAGCAAGAAATATTCAAAGTCATGAAAAGCAGAAACCTATACCAAGATTGCTCTACCAAGCAATCACAAGTTTTCTTTTCTTTTCTTTTTTTTTTGTATTTTTTGGGGGCGGTATATTTTATTGAGTATGGTATTACAGTTGTCCCATTTTTTTCCCCCTTTATCCTGTCCACCCTGCATCCCATGCCATCATCCCCACACCTCTTAGTTCATGCCCATGGGCTGTACATATCAGTTCTTTGGCTTCTTAATTTCCTATACTATTCTTAGCCTCCCCCTCTCTATTTTTGTTTGTTTGTTTGTTTGTTTGTTTGTTTTGTGTGTGTGTAAATGATCTAAGTAAAAGGAGGTGAGAGAAGTCTCATATTATGAAAGGGGAAATTAAGTCTTTTTTTTAACTTTAATTTATCCTAAAGCATGTTGGTAATGCAAAATTTGATGCACACAAAAAATAAGATTTCAGTGTGGTAGAGAACAGTCTATCTGAAATTTCCTAGAATAACCAAAAAATAATATTCTTGTAAGTCAGAATAGATATGGGTAGATCAGGCAAGAAATTCAGTTCTTACCTTTCAGAGACAGACTCATTAATTCAGACTAAATTTAATAAATCAATAAAGATATCCAAACATATATTATTTGTAATTATGGGAATAATTAAATATATATATATATACCTAAATGTACCTGCAGGGAATGGAAAAGGTGGATAAAGAAACTAATCTTTTATTTTACACTTTTAATTTTTTAACAGATGTAATATTACTATCTATCTAGCTGTCAGGTAAATTAATAACTAGAAATTGACTTTAAAGAAATGTCTATTTAGGTCTTTTGCTCATTTTTTAATTGGATATTTTTGGTGTTGAGTTTTATAAGTTCTTTATAAATTGTGGATATTAACCCCTTATCAGATGTATTGGTAAATATGTCCTCCCCTTGTGTAGGTTGACTTTAATTTTGCTGATGGTCTCTTTCACTGTGTGAAACCTTTTTTGTTTGATGTAGTCCCATTTGCTTATTTTTTCTTTTGTTTCCCTTGCCTGGGGAGGTATATCTGATAAAATATTGCTACGAGCAGTGTCTGGGATTTTACTACCTGTTTTCTTCTGTGATTTTTATAGTTTTGGATCTAATATTTAAGTCTTTGATCCATTTTGAATTTATTCTTGTGTGTGGTATAAGAATGTGGTCTAGTTTCATCTTTCTGTGCCTATCTGTCTAATTTTCCCAACACCATTTATTGAATAAACTATCTTTAGCCCATCGTATGTTTTTGCTTCCTCTGTAGAATGTTAATTGACTATAAAGGTATGGGATTATTTTTGGGCTCTATATTCTGTTCTATTTAGCCATGTGTCTTTTTATGCCAATGCCAGGCTGTTTTGATTACTATGGCCTTATAGTATAGTTTGATATTAGGTAGCATGATTCCTCCAACTTTGTTCTTCTTTCTCAGGATCACTATTGTTATATGGAGCCTTTTATGGTTCATATAAATTTTTGTAATATTTACTCTAGTTTTGTGAAATATGACATTGGAATCTTGATAGGAATTGCATTGAATCTATAGATTGCTTTGGGTAGCATGAACATTTTAATGATGTCAATTTTGCTTATCCTTGAATACTGCATGAGCTTCTACTTATTTGTATCTTCAATTTCTTTCTTCAGTGTCTTACAATTTTCTGAGTATAGGTCTATTACATCATTGGTTAGATTTATCCCTAGGTATTTTATTCTTTTTGAATCAATTGAGAATGGGATTGCTTTATAATTTCCCTTTTTGTTATTTCATATTGGTATATAAAAATGCAACTGACTTAAAGAGGATATAGAGATGGCCAATAGACATAAGAAAAGATGCTCAGGGTCACTAATCATAAGAGAAATGCAAACTAAAACCACAGTGAGATATCACCTCATACCTGTCATAATGGCTATCATCAATAAATCAATAAACAACAAGTGCTGGTGAGAATGTGGAAAAAAGAGAACACTTTTGCACTGCTTGTATGAATGCAGACTGGTTCAACCACTGTGGAGGGCAGTATGGAGATACCTCTGTTGATGAATGAATGCATAAAGAAAATATGGTGCATATACTCCCAATGGAATATTATTTAGCCATAAAATAAAATCTTGCCATTTGTGACAATATGAATGGCCTTGAGGGCATTATGCTAAGTGAAATAAGTCATACAGAAAAATATAAATACCATATGAGCTCACTTACATGTGGAATCTAAAAACAAAGCTGAAATATCAAATCAAACTCATAGATTCACAGATACAAAGGACAGGTTGGATGTTGCCAGAGGTGGGGATGAGCGAAATGGGTGAAGCAGCTCAAAAGGTACAAATTTCCAGTTATAAAATAAATGTAATGGGATATAATGTACAGCATGATGGCTATAGTTGATAATATTATATTGCATGGAGGCAATACATGGAATAGACTGACAGCTGTCAGTATGGAGGATGGAGTGGGGACTAGATAAGAGAAGGTGAAGGGATTTGTCCAAGAACACATATGGGGTCTGTCCAGAAATAGTCCAGTCATTGTTAATATATTGAGAATGGTTTGCACAACCTCTATGTAACAGGCAGCCAAGGAAAGTGGACTGGCATGTACATGCATGAATAATGAAGACTTCACTGTACTAGTCAGTGGGATGGTAGCTGCCTTTAAGGGAGCACGTGTACTGTGTGGCTGTTGCATTCAAAATGACTGAGTGAGTAGAGCAACAAATCTGCATCAAATTTTGCATTACGCTTAAACATTCCTCTGTGGAAACAACTTGGATACTTCAGAAGGCTTTCAGAGATGATGCAATGAGTGCAACACAAGTAAAATTGTGGTACAAACACTTCAAAGATGGTCAAGAATCTGTTAAGTGATCCACATTCTGGAAGGCCTGCAACTAGCAGAACACCTGAGAATGATGAACATATATGCGCTGCAATCAGCCACGATCGGTGACTGACATTGAGAGACCTACAGGCTGATCTGACGATTCCAAAACCCTACTGTGTATGAGATTTTGACACAGGATCTTGGCATGAAATGTGTTGTGGCAAATTTTTTTCTGCAGCTTCTGCTACCAGAGCAGGAGGAACATCGTACTGCAGTTGCTAATGATGCTGGGAAAACTGTGGGAGGTCCCAAGGTGCCTACCTTGAAGGGGACTGAGATGTCATTGTCCTAGGTACAATATTTCTTGTACTTTGTATCTTCTTCAAATGTCTCTATTTTTTCATTAAAAAATAAGTGAATCTGCCTTTTGACCCAGTGATCCCACTTCTGGGAGTATATCCAAAGAAACCCACAACACTAATTTGTAAGAATATAAGCACCCCTGTGTTCATTGCAGCATTATTTATAATCACCGAGATATAGAAGCAGCCCCAAGTGTCCACCAATAAATGAGTGAATAAGACCACTGTGGGACATTTACACAACGGAAAACTACTTGGCCATAAAAAAGAAGAAAATTTTACCCTTTGCAATGGTATGGATGGACCTGGAGAATATTATGCGAAGTGAGATAAGCCAATTGGAGAAAGACAAATATCATATGATTTCACTTAATATGGAATCTAATGAACACACTGAACTAACAAGCAAAATAGAGACAGGCTCATAGATGGACAGTGGGAAAACAGCTGTTGAGGGGGGACAGGTTAGGAGGTGGATGGATCAAGGAAAAAGGACTCATAGACATGGAAAACAGTGTGGTGATTGCTGGGGGAAGAGAGTATAAGGGGATTAAATGATAATGGAAGAAATACAATAAGAATTAAAAATACATACATACATACATACACACATACATACATACATACATTATTAAGCTTGGTTGTCAATGTAAAGAGAAAAGAAAAAAATTGACTTCAGAAATACTGAGAACCAAGATGGACATCATTTGTACTTTATCAGAGATGACCTCATAGTCAGAGTTTGTACCCCTAACCATAACAGGACTGTGGTACATTCTAGCTCTGTTTTCATGACATTTATAATGCCCCACATCACTTACATCCTTCTAGGTATCTTAAATCACATGTTCTAAATGTTGGCCTTTTAATTCTCTGAGAGTTCAATTGTCTAATCTGTGTAACAAAGCCCAATAATTTTTTAAGAAACATTCTATTAATATGTAGGGTGCTAGTGAGCATAACAAACTTCTTAAAATCCAAAACAATTGATGGAAACCTAGCAAATAAGGCAGTATTACAAAGTTAGATGATAAAGGGTACAATAGCATACATACTCTTAACACCTTAGTTTATGGGGTTTTTCCATTGATTTTTATAATACTTTAATAATTGAGGTTTATTGCCTTTATAATCTTTATATTCTGCTTTTATTTTTCATTTTTTAAGTATAAGGATGGACTTTTAAAAAAAAAGTCCTTTGAGGATTATAAGCTTCAAAGTAAAAGCAGATCACTATGTAGAAACCTAGTAAATACATTTTGCCTTTGCATGAAAACTTTATCAGTTATTCCTTTAACAATTTCACCCCATTCACAATAGTATCAGTATTAATGCTCTTCTTCATTAGGTTACTATACACCTTTATTTCAAATTATACCACATGTTATTCCCTCTAGATGAACTTTTTAACACCAAATTCTTGGCTCATAAAAAATGATATCTTTGAAAGGGGTAATTTCTACTCAGTCACTGGTGGCATTATTCCAAACTAGTTTCTTTCAATAATAATAATTTAAAAAATTCAAAATCTTCACTTTTAAGATGAAGTCTTCCCACCAAAATGTGTGGTCCCATATTGTTTACTTCCAACTGTATACATAGATGGGTGGTAGCAAGAAAAGGTGAAAATGAAAAGACAGCCATTAAAATGAATGAATGAATTGTGTAGAAGAGATATTTGGCTCATTGCAATTAAAAAAAGAGGCAACTAGGTTGTGTTAACAGCCAGGTACTTAAGTCATTAGTGAATATGTTAAGAGAATGAAGCTGGTCCTATATGACCAAGTAGGAACATGTCATTATCATCGCACTCCATAGTTTACTTCAAATATTCTAAGCCAATAGAAGATAAAAGTTATATTTAGAGTCCCAATTAGAACTTGCTTACACTTAACATTTTCAACTCACATTTTATGAGTCCTTTTCTATCAGTCTAGGTGTATGACAAGTATTAAATTTGTTAACTGAAAAGGCTTTTCTAAAGTACAGTGGAAAATGAGCTGAAGACCTTTTTTTTTCACTTAACAATGACTTTTGAGTATGTTCTCAATTAAATTCATACAAGTTATCAATAGCTGACTAACTCTCCACTGTTCTAGAAGCACTGTCATTTTTAAAACATTCTTTATTTTTGTATTTTTAATTGATTTCAACTTACAGCTTCTAATGGTTTCTGTAGCTACAGGCCTATCAGTGCTCCTACTTGTTTTCTTATACGGAGTTGAATTCCAAGAAATTGAATGATTTCTTCAAATTTCATGAACACTTTAAGGTTTCTTAGATATAATGGTAAAATATCCTTCAGAAAGTTTGAACTTCCTTGACATTTAAACAAATTAATTAAAAAGAAAGAAAAAAATGGATCTTTATATATCCATATCTTGAATTTGTATAGTGGTCTGAAATGCATATATTACTTTCTTATATATATGATCTACTTTTTTCACTGTTGAGATTAGGCTCCTTTTAGATTTAGAGAGTGGTATTCCATCTCATTCCTCATCAGGCATTTTGGTAGAAATGGAAGTTGTCAAAACATCATTGAGGAGAGGCTCATTGCTGGTGAAAGCTGTGACTTACTTAAGTTTTGATTCATGTTAGCAATTCTCTTTTAATGGGTTTTAAGACTGCCTCTCAGGAAGTGTGCTGTCAGAGAACCTGTTTTTAAAGGAGTCTTAGTCATTGATGCAATGGCAATTTAATGCTCCTATAGTATAGTGAAGTGTTTTCTTTTGCTTTTTTTTTTTTCTTAAATTGTAGAGTACTTTCTATCCTACAGTTTCCTTTGCATTGGTATGAAAGGCACAGGAAGTTGCCTTGGTCCTTGCCATTTACAAATGTTATAATCTTTTCTCTCAGTTTCCTCTTTCTATGTAACATGCTATCATGAAAAATTAGCTAATGTACTTTGGGATTACAGGAAAAGGGTGAGGAAATAAGGGACAGAAAGCAACAGGAGAGAGATCAAGAAAGAAAGAGAGAGATAGAGAGAGAGACACTAACATAAAGGAAAATAAGGAATATTGAGGCAAAGGCAAAGGCTCAATATTTCCTCCTGCTCTGTCTACGTCCCTGATAGAGGCGTCACTGGTGAGTGGTGTCTCACTGTGGAGGCACAGGGGAAGGACGACACACAACAGAACAAAAGGGCTGCGTTCATTCTCAGGAAATATAGGGAAAGCCATAGACATAATTACATACATTATTATAAATTTTTCATGTTCCTATTTTTATTTAGGATTGTATAATTAAATTCACTGTTATAAAAATAAATTGCACCATGTGCAGAAATTTAAAAGTTAGGAAACAATTTTATGTGACAAAGTAAATACTGAGTTACTCATCAGTAGTTCACTTTCTGTCAATTGCTCCATCTATTATACTTTCTTCAGGCCACTTCATGAAAAGTTCAGTTGTTTGTGATAATATGCAGGGGGTCAATATTAGTTGTTTTACATACATAAATGTTAAAATTTTTATTACTACAACCTTACTACTTACTAGAGATAAGTTCCCATTATTTCATACAATAGATGTTTAAAACGATAAGTTTGGAAAATATAAAATTGCTTTATTTATACTCACTTATGTTTTTCATATTTACCATAGCTATATTTCCTCAAATACTTGTCAGTTTCTCCTGGATTGGGTTATCTTCTACCTTTTGTAACGTTTGGTGAATCTATAGCTCCTAGTTTTAAGGTTTGTTCTTTTTTCTCTCTGATTTTGTCACGTAGACTTATGTCAATTTGATTCATGCCTACTTGTGTAATAAAATAGCTTTACTGGAAAGTGAATTCACTTTTTTAGGATACACTTTTTGAAGTTTAAAGCTATAGCAGCAGCTTATAAAGCTATTTTCTATGGCCACCAGAGAGTTATTTTTTAACATCTGCAGTGATTTCTGATATCTCAAAATGATTTAACCATTTGGAAAAAATAGCTAGATTTAGACAAATAAGCAATTTACCTTTTTATTGAATGAAATATTTAGAATGAGTAATAGTTGGTCAGTTGGTGAATCAGTAGGACCAATCAAGCAATGCTTTATAATCAGAGAATAGCTGAAGAATTCAAATTCGGGTACAGGTTACTAATCTGAGCTAGGTAGGAAAAACAAAATCAGGGATATATGACTCACATAACAGGGAAGTTCAGAGGTTAACCTGGCTTAAAGTGTGACAAGTTAAGATACCAAATAATGTAGCCATTGCCTTATTTCCAAAAAGTCCTTACTCCTTCCTCTGTATGGAGAGAGCTCCTAACATATGGCTAGAGAAAATGGTTATCAAACAACTTAAACATGCATGTTCCTTGTAGCTCATGAACTAAGATGGGGGGCTTTTACAATTTTTTTTCTGGATTTCATTACCCTTCTCAACTCTAGTATAGGTTAGGAGCTGGGCAGGACTCCATGATAGACATGCTATTCGGAAGACATGGGGCTAGGAAGGGTTGATTGCAAGAGTAAAAAGGTGTTTATTTTATTAGATTATGGGAAATGAGTTGCTGGAAAAGTCAAACAATAGTTGCCTATCTTAGGCACTCTGAAATTTGGGGTATAAAAGCCTGAATTTTTGTAACATCTTTATTGAATAATATATTTTCTTAAAACTGAAAAGAAGTTACAGGAATATTTTTACTTAAAATTGGAATGACTAAAGAGTTGCCATTGTGCTAATGAAGCTGAAAGGAAAGCAATTAAAAATCCAAATGTCTGAAAAATGACATCCATTAAACCTGCATTATACTGCTATTAACTAAGGGACTCATGTCATAAAGTAATATTTGAGATGATCAGTTTGGAAAAGATAAAATTGCCTTATTTACATATATTTTTATTGTATTTATCATAACTATGTTTCTTTAATTTTATAAGACATATTAGGCACAAATTATACTTGTGTCATAGCATACTAAACACAATTTGTATAGAAAAATGTAGATGTAAACATTTAAATTTTAGAGCTTTATATTGATAGCAATATGTAAAGTTATATTTATGTATGCACTCTTTTCATGCTTAAATTTAATATGGTTACTGCTTCCACTGCCCTTAGCTTAGTTGAACTAGAATTAAAGGAGAACATGGACATTTTAAAGACTATATAATATATAGTCTATAAAATATATAAAATGTCAATAGACAGCTTCCAAGTTTAAAAAAAATTACTTTTGATACCAAATAGTAGCAACTTATGAAAACATCATATGCCCTTCAGTGAGAGTAGTACCTGTGGCAATACATGGCACCAGACTTCAACCTCCAGGAATAGAGGCATAAAAGGTGTAGTTAATTCTGTAGTGCATTGAAAGATATAAACTATTTGGTTTTAAAACTGGAGGTTGTAAGGACATATTTATATACACCATTCGAATATATATTTCTGTGGCATTTACTTCACTTAAAGGAAGAACATGTCCACATGTCAACTATCCAGTTTAGATTTCCACTTTCTGGACCATCCTACCTCCCTGGCAATGTCTTCCTTGGGTCAGCACATTTCCCTTGACTTTTACTGACCATTCTCCGTGGCTGCTGTCCTGGTCCACAACTTGAATGGTAACAGGGGAGCCCAACCTGCGGCCCACGGGCCACCTGCAGCTCAGAATGGCTGTGAGTGTGGACGGCCCAACAGAAAATCATAAATTTACTTAAAGCATTATGAGATTTGTGTGTGTGTGTGATTACATGTCACAATGTATTTAATGTGTGGCCCAGAAAACTCTCCTTCCAGTGTGGCACGAGAAGCCAAAAGGTTGGACACCCCTGCAAGTTTTATTATTACAATTGCTCTATTCTTAGGATGAATATTATTATAAGGAAATTAAAAATTATAGCAAGTAACATTGGAACTTATTCTTTAAGAAAAATGTTAAAAAAAATATCTTATTAAAATAAGCTGTAGAAACCACAAAACTACAATATGTCATCAAAATAAGATACCTAATTATTCATTAAAGCAAATTAAAATTTTAATAAATTCATCATTTCAAAATTTTATAGAAGTAAAAGAATAATATAATCTTGGATATGAACTAAGTAGTATATACTTTCATGAAGTAAAGATGTTAATGAAATTTTAACTTGAAATTAATATGCAACTAATAATATTGGGATAGAGAATTGGATAGCAGGATAATATACACATTTAGATTCATACCTCTTACCTTACCATGTAGGAAAGCAATTTCCAGATGGAGCAAATGTTTATATGCCATAAAAAAGAATGTATTTCATTATATTGAAATAGAGAAACCTTTTTAATTATATCACAAAACTTTAAGAAATTTAAGAATATGGAAAAGAAATGATTAGTAGCTGGCTTAAAATCTCGTCTCTCACTTTATCAAGGAGTCAACCCCAGGAATGAAAAGAAGGAAGGTAATCCAGACAAATCTTGAATATATGCTAATGGAAGACCTCCTGGCACATACACTGATGGTATATCTATGGTACAGTCCTTATCCGTAATGTGCTGTAGCAATGTGTAATTGGTCTGTAGATTATTTATGGCAAACAAGCATGTACTCTGTATAATTATGGTTCATGAAAAATGCCATGTAATTTATGCCAGGAGTCCCCAGCCCCCAGGCCACAGACTGGTACCTGTCCAAGGTCTATTAGCAACTGGACTGCAAGCAAACTCATCCGAGATCCTCCTCCTCTTTCCCCCCACCCACCCCCATCTTCCCTGAAACCGGTCCGTGGTGCCAAAATGGTTGGGGACTTCTGATTTATACTATCAGATTATAAAACAGTGATATGCTATGACAAAGACAGCTTCCTCCATATAAGTCATGTGATCACATACATAACTTGGAGACCTCAGGCACTAATTATGACCAGGCAGAAAACATACTAATGTCCTAAGAAAGGACCTGGGGACTGTGCTGCTGGATCTCCACTACTTCCTGCTCTGCTTCCTGCCTATGTCTTCCTATATTCTTGAAAGTATTAAAAGTTGATACTGTGCAAATTCTCTCATTTGTGTTGTTTTAGGCAGGCCGGGGGCTCCAAATGGTGTCTCCCTGCCTGAGAGGCCACCCAAAGGGTTAGCGAGCCCTCGTTAGCACCTCTGCTGAATCAGATGATTCCGACTACGCAAAAGTGATCAAAATGTCTCCTTTGTTCATCATTCCCACATTTTGTCTTTCCAAAGATCTCTCACCCTCTCGTTAGGTACATGATACTTTTGGAAGATTCACTTTATAAGTAATCTAGTGTTTTTAGATTCTCTCACAGCTTAGAATTTTGTAACCATTTCCCCATCCACCATTCCCTGAATCAGAATTCTAGGTGTGTCTAAGGCCAAAATCCATGTTTTCGCTTCTCTACATGTGATAGAATTTACCCAGTACGAATTGCTGTTTTACCACCATCCTGCTCAATGTGTATGGCTGACATTATAATGAACATCAGCACGTTCTGTTACCAATCCCACTGCAGCTTACAGCAGATAAATGATGCTTTAACACACCACTCCAGGAAATTCTTATTAATCTAAGGCTCAGTACTCAGAATGAAATGTATTTGTCATCCCTATTACACAGTGCTGTCTACCAGGAGCAGTATGAATGACTAGGGAGACTGAGTGTTGGAAAATGAAATAAAAATGCTGGAGGAGAAAGCCTCAGGACATGTCCAGGGATGGAGAGAAGTACCGATCAGTGGCAAGGTCACAGTGAAAATTTATAACAGAGTCAAAGGAAATAGGAACGCTTTAGTTTGGGATGTCCTAGAGCTATTTTTTTCTTATGTGATGATCTATGCTTCTAACACAGCAGCCTTTAATCAAGAATGCAATTAAGAAAATAACATACACCATGCAAAAGTGATCCAAAAATGCCTGGCTTATGTCTCTGGAGGTACAAACATGGCTGAAAATACTTCTGGCAGCTCTAAGAGGAAGCTTTATACATATGCAGCTGTATATTAAAGGACATTTACCATAAGTCCACTATTAATGTGTTCCTTGTCAGGTGGTGGTGCATTTCACAGCACTGCCTCTAGCTGAAACATCAATGCCTGCTAATTTCACCTGTATCTTTTATAAGGATCCTGGGTTTTGTCATGTTCTTAGACCTTTTAAAAAAGATATATATGCCATAGAAGTCTCCTTCCAACCTAAATTTAAGAATATGGGAAATATTCCACAAGAAAAGTGAATCCAGCCAGGTAGCAAAGACAGTGACAATAAGCTCTCATGAGACCCAACAGGCATAAGCTGTGACAGAAATTCTCACTGTTTCTGGAAGAGCAGGAAAAAAAGCAGAATAAAGTTATTAATGTGTCAAATACTGACCTTTAATACAATCCCCATGATATTGTGCTTTTTCTTTGCCAAGTGTTCAAACCAAACAAAACTAAAACCAAAATAAACAAAAACTGTCCTAATGCAAATGTCCACTCCATGCTGAACCAAATCTTCAAGTGCACTGGGACTCTTTATAATAAAACCACTAATATAGGAATGGAGGGTGATTAAAAATGAACTTGACCTTATGCATACAAATTAATTAAGTGGAACTGTCCCATGATCTCTGCTCAAGCTGCAGCAGCCTTCTCTCATGTCTCCAGGTATCCACTCTTCCTCCTACCTTACGGTCTTTGCTACTTCTGCACCACTACATCAGAAAAGCAGGGCTGTTTAATGATTGACCCTAGTGAGTTGTTGGGTTTGCCTAGCAACAAGTTACCTTGGAAAGAAAGCACTTCCTCTCTGGTGTGGCTTCTCTGAACCTGGTTCCCCATGGTACCGGGGCCCCATGGTCCTGGGCAAACAGCCTTTCCAGAACTCCATTTAACACCTGTACTTACTGCTGGAGCACCACACAATGGAGCTTTTGTCTCTCAGTCTCAAATCACATGCCTGCTAGCTTCCTGACATGGAAGCACAGAGAAGGAGCAGGGGCCTTTAGAAGCACAACCCACAGCACTCTACACACTATTGGGCTACACTGTAGAGAAGGGGTCACCATGCTTCACCAGATCCTTTTGATATACTCAAGCACTACCATGTGGTAGCAGTGGTATTTTCCCCAAGACCTTTCTACAACATGATACATGAAAGATTTCACCCCACATCTTACTAATCTACCCTCACTACTCAGATCTCAGCACAAATACTTTTCATTTAGAAAGTTTCCCTTAATCCCCATGGTTGATAGCATGTGCTACTTATGTACTTCCATAGCTTCCTACAGTGTTCGTTGGTATGTTTCTGTGGCACTCGTTGTATTCTGGGTATGGATATTTCTGTAAATACTGGGTCAATGTTAGTTTTACACATGGGCTGTAATATCCTTGAGATCCAAGACATAAGTTTGAACTGTGTGGGTCCACTTATATTGGATTTTTTTTCTTTTTATTTATTTTTTATTCTTTATTCTTTTACAGTTGTCCCAATTTTTTCCCTTTTGCCCCCTTTACCCAGCACAGCCATCTCTCCCACAGTCAATCCTCTCTCCCTTGTCCATGTCCATGAGTCATTCATACATATTCTTTGACTAATCCCTTCCCCTTTCTTCCACCATCCCCCCACACCTTACAGCTATCAGTCTGTTCCATGTTTCCATGTCTCTGGTTTTATTTTGCTCATTAGTTTATTTTGTTCATTAGATTTCAGTTATAAGTGAGGTCATATGGTATTTGTCTATCACCAACTGGTTTATTTCACTTTAGCATAACAGTCTCTAGATCCATCCATGCCATCGCAAAAAGTAGGAATTCCTTCTTTCTTTCTGCAACCTAGTATTCCCTTGTGTAAATGTACCACAGCTTTTTAATTCACTCATCTACTGATGGGTACTTAGGCTGTTTCTAGCAATTGGCTATTATAAATAGCACTGCTATGAACATTGGGGTGCATAAGTTATTTTGAATTGGTGTTTCAGGATTCTTAGGGTATATCCCCAGTAATGCAGTTGCTGGGTCAAAAGGCAGTTCCATCTTTAGTTTTTTAAGGAAACTCCATACTGTGTTCTGCAGTGACTGCACCAGTCTGCATTCCCATCAAAAGTGCACTAGGGTTCCCTTTTCTTCACATCCTTGCCAGCACTTATTTGTTGATTTATTAATGAGAGCCATTCTGACCAGTGTGAGGTGATACCTCATTATGGTTTGAATCTGCATTTCTCTGATGGCTAGTGATATTGAACATCTTTTCATATGCCTATGGGCCATCTATATGTCATCCTTGGAGAAGTGTCTGTTCAGGTCCTTTGCTCATTTTTTAATTGGGTTGTTTGTCTTCCTGCTGTTGAGTAGTATGAGTTCTTTATCTATTTTGGAGATTAAACCCTTGTCCGATGTATCATTGGCAAATATGTTCTCCCATATAATCTCTTCCCTTTTCATCTTGATGATGGTTTCTTTAGCCATGCAGGAACTTTTTATGTAGTCCCATTTGTTTTTTTCCCCTTTATTTCTCTTCCCCTAGTAGATATACTGGAAAAAATATTGCCATATGGGATGTGTGAAATTTTACTGCTTATGTTTCCCTCTAGGACTTTTATCATATCATGACTTACGTATAAGTTTTTTTATCCATTTTGAGTTTATTCTGGTATATGGTGTAAGTTGGTGGTCTAGTGTCATTTTTTTGCATGTACCAATTCAGATCTGCCAACACCATTTATTGAAGAGACTATTTTTACTCCATCGTATGCTCCTACCCCCTTTGTCAAATATTAATTAACTATAGATATATGGGTTTATTTCTGGGCTCTCTATTCTGTTCCATTGATATATGTGTCTGTTCTTATGCCAGTATCAGTTTATTAACAGTGACCTTGAAATAAAGTTTAATATCAGGTGTTGTGATCCTTCCAACTTTGTTCTTCTTTTCTCAGGGTTGCTGAGGCTATTCAGGGTCATTTTGGGTTCCATATAAATTTTTAGAATATTTGTTCTAGATCTGTGAAACATGCTATTGGTATTTTAATAGGAATTGCATTGAATCTATAGATCACTTTGGGTAGTATGGACATTTTAATGATGTAAATTCTTTCAATCCATGAACACAGAATATGCTTCCATTTATTTGTGTGTTCCTCAATTTCCTTCTTTAGTGTTCTATAGTTTTCTGGGTATATGTCTTTTACATCCTTGGTTAAATTTGTTCCCAGATACTTTATTTTTCTTGTTCTTAAAGTAAATGGGATTTTTTTCTTACTTTCTCTTACTGATAATTCATTGTTGATGTACAAGAATGCCTTCAATTTCTGAATGTTGACGTTGTATCCCAGGGATTTGTTTTTGCAACAAATGCCTATACTGTTTTCAATCCATGGTTGGGAGACTGCAGATACAGAGGGTCAATTGCGTACATTTATCTATGCCATTTTATACAGAGGATTTCAGAATTTGTGGATTTTGGTATACATGGAGGTCCTAGAACCAGTCCCCACAGATACTGAAGGACAACTAAGCTTTTGAGCAGTCAAAAGTTACACGTGTACTTTTGACTGCATAAGGGTTGGCACCTCAACCTTCCTATTGTTCAGCAGTCAACTGTACTTAATATTTGCCTGACATATGTTATACGAGGGATACTCTGGGGTCTGAGTCGCAGTGTAAGGGAGTGATAGCGTAGTTTAGAATTGAGACTGGAGAATTCATATAAAAGTGAGTTTTGAATAGTGAGGTTGTGTTATTCTTGTGAAAATTAGTGTCATGGGAAGGTGGAGAACTGTTTTAGGAATATACATGAAGAATTTGTCAGAATCACAGTTCAATCAGGCAAAATTAACCATGTAATGGTCTTTGGAATGCATTGTTTTAGTTTGATAATAACTACATTACAAATAGACACAATCAACCAAAGAACCTGTGAGAAGCATTGGACTGTTTTTAATTACTCATACATATCTAAAATCCTCAAAATACAATACACAAAACAAGAATTCAGTTAATCTTTTTATCCTTCAGGTTCACTTTTTTAAAACTTTCCACTGTTAAACTTTTTCTTCTTTATAATATCAGTGAATAAGTCATATATAAAGCAAATAGTTGTATTACTTTCTGGATATTATGTTTCCCCAGACAACCCAAGGCATGGCTTTGTAGGAAAAAAAAAGCTCAGCTGCCCATTTTATTGCTGGTTAATGAGTAGACAGAGTGTATTTCTAAGGCAGCATAATGAGGTAAGCTCTCATAGGTCTGCCATTAACAGTAGCTATTTTAATACTTCTAATTCAACTAATATAGTGTGGCAGAATTATTGAACACATTTTCACATACAAATGAAAATAAGCAGTAAAATTTAATACAAAAGATGCAGTGACTCATGCTATGGCAATATTTCGAACAAAAAGAAAAAGAAAACCCCACTGTGGAAACCACAAAAATAGAAAACACGTATCAGACATTATTTCCCTTTAAAGAATGGAATGATTGCATCTTCCCTACATATATTTGAAATGGTTTATCCTACAGTTTGGCACACAAGATCACACTGAATAAAATACATTAAAGGTGTCAGAAGATGGACTCATCGAGAAGGAAAGGAATAGGAAATAGTAGGGCTTGTATAAGTGTAGATTGTGTCAAAAAGAGAACGTTAAAGAGTGAAAGTAAAAAATTCTATTGAAGGGTCATTAATGATTATTTTAGTCAATTGGAAAAAGTAGTACATCTTAGTTCTAGATGCTAAGATCCACCATTAGAACAGGGAAATTTATCCCCCAGATAGTGGAAAGGATTTGACTTACAGTTCTCAGCTTTCAATCCATTCAAAAAGCTTGAATCAGCTGTAGAGAGTTTGCCCAAGGTCAGATCTCTTTCCAGACACAACCTGTATCCAATGACTTTGATACAGGTGCCTGAAGTCCCAGAACCCAAACCCAGATCCTGGCAACTGTGAAGGGTCATCACAGGACCAGAGATCACTGCAGGGGCAGAGGTCTTGCGGGGACTACATTGCTGCCGTTGAGTTTCACCCTCTGTGCAGTGCTATATCTTTAGCCTCCTCCATGAATGGAGATTCTCAAAGCCCCCTCATAAACGACAACAGTTGCACTCTCTGTGTCAAGTCAGCTTCTCCGGAAACCCAACACTGACCTTCCCCAACCCCACTCTTCTAACTGCCATTGTGAACAGATCAGGTCATTACAATACTGGTTCTTTCTCAGCTTTGCCCACTTTTCCTTTGCCAATATATCCTTGACCTTAGGTTGGCATATAGTGTACAAACTTGACGTGAAAATATTTGTTCAAAAGTGTAGGAGTTATTCATGACAAGGTAACTTTCTCACGCTTATCCCTGAGTAAAAGAGCTCTGGGTAAAATGTCAAGTGAGTGAACTTGGTTGCTTTAAATTCTTTTTATTTTTATGCCCCCTACTTTATTGATGCTTATGTCTAATTACTTTATGAGTGTTGTAACACGGGAGGTCAAGCCTGGGGATCTTGAACCCTCGTTTGAATAAGCCAAAAACCCACAAGGACTAGATGGAGCAGACGTGGCCTTTATTACTCATATCACAGGAAGCATCAATGGCGGCAGATTGGCAAGTGGGACCACACCTCCCTGAGCCTGAGACTTGCTTTAAGGGGTCCCAGACAAAGGAGGCACCTGTCCTACTTCAGTGTGTACATGCAGAGAGAAAAAAAGGTCAAGAAACAGTCATGCAGGACAAGAAGCTGCTTCCAAAAGGAGATGAGGAGGGAATTACAATCTATTTCCAAAGCAATACACATTCCTTCTGGCCAGGGGGCCCTCTGGCCAGCCTTATGGGGTTTGGGAGAGCCATGTCCAGCACAACCCTGCAAGTGTCATCACAGAAATCATGTGAGCATTTGTTAGTTATCTGTTCTGAGTAAAATATGCAATAAAAACTGTGAGGAAGATATTATAAGAAAAGAAAGGAACACTAACACTGGATTTCATGCATTAGAGCAATCTAGTAGAGGAGCAAATTTATTTGGGTGGAAGGGACCTTCCTGTTGCGCTCTTTTCTCTTTAATTTGGGTGACATTTTATTCTATCTAATGTAAAAGGTCAATCATGTTAAAATGTATGCTTTTAACCTCTCATGACAGAATACTTTTCAAATATTCCTTGTTATAATTTTTCTTCTATTTATAATTACATAAATCTTATTATCTTAACAAAATACTTTTCTCATCCCCCTCTGCAGTGCTAGAAGACATACAGGAATTTCACAGAAGATAAGTCAGGACCTATTACACTAGAAAATTATCCATATGAATATTTTTCTCTCATGATTGATTAGACACCTTAAAATGATGTCTCTTCCTCACCTATTTGAACTCCCATCATATAATGTTATGCTTTTACTTTAGCCTTAACATACTACAGAAAGAATCATCATCTACTTGTTCCTCTTTCACATTTACTATGGGAGATATATTTTGTGGCTATAATAAAATTGAGAATAGCCGCGGGCACTCTGGAATATCCAGACAGTGCTTATCTCATGAGGAGGAACATAGCTTTATGATCTCCTCCTGTATGCAAGTTACATCCCTAATGTTAATATGCAGCCTGGATAATGTGAACTTACTTGCAAATATCAGTTGAGTCCTTAGGGATCTTTTCGCTTTTTGCACATGGTTTCTCAATGTATTACAGTGGCCAAGTGAAAGCAATTCTAAGTATTACATTAAAATGTGACCAGAACTGAATACAAAACTATAATTTCTCATACATTTTTTTTCAGTCTGGAAGGTGTATACAGACCTGCCAAATTCCCATGGGACAATTTCTGGATGTAAGACCTTTAAGCATATTTTGTTTCTTTAGATTATGCATGCATATCAGCATAAACTGATAGTTTGCCTGGCACTATAGGATAATACATTAGAAACCAATGCTAGGTAGACAAATTACTCAACTGTGCATTTATCTTTTATTCCACACTTTTCAAGGATTTGAAACTTTAGCCAAAACAATTGTATTTCAATCATTGCCCTGGGCCTTATTTGTTAGGTACCAGAAATTCTAAGATAAAAAAATACACAGTCCTGAAGGATGGAGTTTAATAGAACTGAAAACCAGCTCAAGAATTAGAGCAGGCCTGACAACTCTGGGTACTAGAAGGGAATTGTGTTCCTTGTCTCAGTGACTTGCTCTTCCTCCAGGTTTGACCTGAGATGGGATGAGACGAGCTATAAAACAGAGATAAATAGAAGAGTGAAGGTAATTCTCTGTGAAGAGCATTTAAATTTGACATTTCCCCCTTCCATTTGCAGGAAAAGGGCCATTTGAGATTAATTGCTCTTAACCGCAGCACCCACAATCCTAGTGCCCCTTTGGGAAAACATTTTCCTTGTCTTTCTCTTTCGTAACGTATTGAGGAAAGGGTTCTTTGGAGGTGATGATAGAGATTGAGCATACAAGTTAGAGATGAAATTGAGGTGGCAGCCAAGATTTGTCAACATTTTTTTCTAAAAGATGTACAAATCTGAGAACTGCCCTCAAAAGAAAAAAAAAACAATGCTGTTTTCCTGGAGATAGGCTATGGTCATGATGTGATTTATTTTTCTTTCCAAAATAATATTTACTCTGAATAGGTGTTAAAAGCTCTTTATTTTACAAAGACTTTTTCTCTATTAAAAAAAAATGGATCAAACAAGCAAGATAACTTCTGTATCAGTCAAAACTCTGTAGTTTACCCTCTCATTTTTTCTCAGGCAGTGAGAAGAAAATGCTACAAGATTAATAGATATTTCCTATGATCCTACATCTCTTCTAACATTCACCTTAAAATATATTAATCTAATGTAGTAAATCTGATATTATTTGAATATAATTATAAAATATAATTGCTATAACATAGCTAAAGTTGTGGGCTCAATAAATTCTGTAATTGATGTCTATTTCTAAAATTTGCTTTGCCCTTAACCAATAATGCATAATTTTCACTTTTATATTCACTGTCTAGGAACACTGGGGGTTCTCTGATTTTCCATTTTTTATTCATTACCCTAGTGCCGCAATATAATTTGATCTGCCAGTCCTAACATAGATCTCATCATAGATTCTCTTATCCTTAGAAACTTAGGGATGAAAATTCTGAGAAATACTTTAATCACACTTTCTTGATGGCTCCCTCACTGAAAGGAAAATTTTACACTGAGGTGTCAGAAGACTCTCTTATCAATATTGGTGCTATATTGATGTTATAAAATAAATTAGCTGCTATGCATTAGGGAGAAGCAATAATAGCCATGTATAGTGAATACTATGGAGAGATGGAGAAATAGGGCAATATGTAGGAAAACAAAAATATATATCTGTTCATTATAGTTGTGCAGAAAAGCAAGGAATTTTAGTTTCCATGGATAATTTGGAGATAATTTCCAGGGATATTTACAGACATTATTCTGTCACATGTATGGTATATAATATGCAAAAATAAAATCCACTATATAATGTAAAATAGTATGTTTGGAAGTGCTTTAACTTTTTACAGCTTAACGAAGAAACCAAATAATTTTATCAATACTCTTTATGACCATTCAATTAATGATTTTCCCCCAAACATTATCTTCCTCTGAATCTGGGAGTACATTTTCTTTCCTCTGGCTTTTTCTCATAGAACCTATATTGTACTTATTATCCTTATAAATATATAACTTTAAAAAATGTAAGCTCCAGATGTGTGCTCGTGATGGTCTGGCATCTGTTTACATAGTGCTGTTTTGCTCTCATTTGCGGATGTAGAGTTACCTTATTAGCCATCAGAGTGCACAACTCTCACTCTGATTGCTCACATACTTGCCAAAATATGAAATCATCTCTGGTTATTTTTCCAAACTAAACCCAAAGAAGACCTCTATTAATGAGGAACTCATTCATTATTCCCAAAAAGTTCTGATCCATAATCAAATGTTTATAGTAATATGATTTCTCTTATTAAGTCAAAAGTCACTATCATTTAGTTTCTATCCATTTATCTCACTTGCTTGCCTGAAGCCTTTTCAGTAGTGTTGGCTAACTGAATGCTATGCCATGGTCTCAGTGTTTGTGTCTGCCCCCGAATGCACATGTTGAAACCTAGTGCCTAAGCTGAAGGTACTGGAGTCTTTGGGAAGTGATTAGTTCATGAGGGCAAAGTTCTATGGACATGGACTAGATTACTGCCCTTAGATAGGAGGCCCAAGAGAGCTAACTCCTCCCTTCTACCATGTGAGGCACGTGGGACGCCTGTAACCCAGAAGAGGGTCCTCACTGAACCACGCTGTCACTATGGGAAATCAATTTCAGTTGTTTGTAAGCTACTCAGTTCACAACATTTTGTTATACCAGCCTGAAGAACTTAGGCCCAGAGGGAGAGTAATTTCTTATCTCTACTCCACAATCCTTCACTCCTGGTTTCTGAAAAGCTACAATCTCCCCAATGTCCTACCAGAAGCAATGTTTTGTCTAACTTCATCTGTAGCACCGTATTTGTAGGGGCTTACCTGCAGAACACAGGGTTCACCTCCAGTACCATTTCATTTCATTATTTTCTAGCAAATGCACTCTCTGAATGAATGGATGCAGAAAATCCTTACACAATAGTTCCCATGTTTCTGCATGAATACTTTCTTCTACCATTATATCTTCCAGACTTTCTGTATCCTTACATGTCACAGGTTTCTTTTTTGTGTGTGTGTATATTTTATTGAGTAGGCTATTACAGTTGTCCCATTTTTCCCCCCTTTATACCCTCCACCCTGAACCCCATCCCATCATCCCCACAACATAGTCTATGTCCATGGGCTGTACACACCAGCTCTTTGGCTTCTTGAAGTAATATTTTATTCTTTGTAGTTGTAGTATTTAAAGTTCTAATGTAATGTTTGTTGTCTTTTCCTCTAAAAATTAATCTGTATAAATTCCCTATATCATATAATTTCTGTTTCTCTATATTCCATCTGCTCTATTTTCTTTCATACTCTCATGTCTTATATTCTCTGGATTTAAAGAGTTTATCTTAACTGTTTTATTTTATTTTCAGGTACTATTTTTAAAGTGATACAACCTGTTTTTAATTTTCACTTTTTACCAAGAAATGACAGTAAGAATATTTAATTTGTCACACTAAAATTTAATTAATGTTTATCTTTTTCATCAACCCCTTTGTAACTTAAATCATCACTATATCTTTTCATTCTATTCTATTTTCTTTAAATTTTATTCCTATGATACATTATTATATTTTCAAATAGTCATTGCTTCCTTAGATTTTCTGACACTTTACCACTTACTTTGCCCCTCACTCAGTTTTTATTCCACCTTAAATCTTTCAGTTGGGAAGGAAATACAATCTTTAAACATCCTTGAGTGCAATTTTAATTTTGTTTCTGAAAAGAATTTTATTTTGGCCATATTCTTGAAATATATCTTTGCCAGGAATTAATTTATCAGTTGGCAGTCATCGATTTCAGCACAGAAGAAAAGATCACTTGTCTGTCTTTTGGCTTCAACCGTTGCTGCCGGGAAGCCAGCTCTCGGTCTGATTGTTGTGTTTTGAAGCTACTCTGTTTTACTACTTCGAGCTACCTTGAAGGTTATCAGTTTGTCTTTTACAGTTTGAAGTTTTACTACAATGTGTCTGGGTGTCAATGTCCTCATAACTACCCTACTTGAGATTTCCTTCTTGCCTTAGTCCCCTCCGATGACTATAACAGAAGTGCCATAACCTGGATGGTTTATAAGCAACACTTATTCCTCACAGTTCTTTTCACTGTGACATCACACAACAGAAAGAGAAAGAGAACTCTCTCAGATCTTTTATATAAGGGCACTAATGCCATCCTTAAATGCTCTGTCTGCCTTCATGACCTAATCACCCTCTCATGGCCTCACCTCCTAATACTATCTATCGCTTTGGGACTTAGATTTCAACATTTAAATTTGTGGGGACACAAACATTGGGACCATAGCATTTTTTTTCACTCTGATGTGTGTGGATTGAGATGTCTCATCAGTTTTGAAAAAATCCTCAGCTAAGGTCTTTTCTAAATTGACTTTCCCCATTCATTCTCTTGTCTCTTTCTGGAACTTTGATAAGATACACACTTGTGCATTTTATATCCTCATCATTTACACCTCCCTCATATTTTCCATATCTTATCTTTCTATGTTAGATCCTGCTTTTTTTTTTGCTGATTCTCTGCTCAAATCTAGTATAAAAATAGGTAATTAAAGAGGTTTTAATGAAGGGGCTGTTTACAAAAGTGCAAATAGGATTAAGGAAAACCAACAATGAATGGTAATATAGCCCCAGCTTAGCAGCAGCAGAAAGCACCTACCAGCCCCTAGGCTGAGGGAGCAAGTCCAACAAAATCCCAGCTAATCAAAGGGGGCTGCCATGGACCAGCAGGAAAAAAGCCAGGGGATTAAGTGCTCAACTTTGTTCTTCCCCCAAGTCTGATATCCCAAGGCATTCTAATGATCTCCTAAGAGCCAAACCCAACTGGAAGACAGGCGGGCAGTGAAGACTAGAACATAGGATAGGCTGGGGAATACATTTAAGGGGCATA